>OX155951.1:18696788-18945288 GCA_944548615.1 Micropterix aruncella | reverse complement strand
ATATACAAGGAATTGTCGTCTCGCGGTCGCGGAATGTAAGTATCGATGAGCGGCATCGTTATTATTCCGAGGATGGAACCGGATCGTTGAAGAATCCAGTGGGTGGTGGAGGAAGAGGGAGGTGGAGGGAGAGGGTCGGCTGGCACACGGCCGCGGTCGCTTCCATTCAAGGCCGGCGGCTCCTGGTCCTCGGAGGACCCTACTGTCGGGAACTAGTTAGGCCTGCTGTCCCGCTTGGCCCGGCTGAAACACCGCATGCTATTATAGCTGTGGAAACGATCGCGTAATAGGGGGGGGGGGGCAACCTTTCCTTCGGCTTGCACATGCACACTCATTTAAAAGTGCATGATCACAGAATTATATCAATCTCAAAGCAAAGCCTGAGTCGAAGTTGAAGTTTTTATAACACAGCACTTTGATCATCCTGAAGAATATTCGTTCGGGTTATTTCTTCGTGGAGTTTGATTTCCTCATCCTCTATGAAATCTAAATTGGGAGACTCATTATTTCTTCTTTTTCGATTGCCCGACTGTGCCTATGTTGTAGATTATTCTAAATTAAATCTTTATGTCACTTTGCAACAAAATTAATCGTCTAGGAAATCTTCGTATCAATTTTAAACCTATAGCACCAGAAACCTATTTTTATCGAAGTAGGAGTAATGTACGTTAAACGGTATTGTTTTACGTGAGAAACTTTAGTATGTAAACCATACAGATTAATCATCAAGCTTCAATCGATTGAGCAAGCAATCGATCAGCAGTCGACAGCAAAAATACAGCACCTACAAGCTGGGTTGATCGTCATAACGTCATCTAAAGAAGATATTCCACGCCGAGCAGTAAAGCAACCGTAAGAAAAACATTGTACTCTGTGACATCCCTACTTCCAAAGCAGTTTTCTAGCAGTCATAACAATGATATACGCTGTCTAGTTTCCTGTTACGGTTGACGTTGACTGCAGTTGATCGGCTATGCTGTGTCGTCATTTAATTTATAAATTTCAGCTCAATCGGATGAAGCGTTTGGATCGTGGAGGAATACAGACAGACACACAGACAGACTTTAGTTTGGAAATGATCTTAGTCTCAAAAAAAATTTTTAGCGCGTTCACAATACTTTTTTTTTGTCGGTTGGTAGGCCAGTAAAGTAAAATTACCATTTTTGATGTTTCATGATGAAACACTTCCAAACACTGCAAGGTCATAAAATTAGTTTCGCTGAAAGCTAATTTTTCGTATTTTTTTTAGTAAACAAATGTTATCTATAACTTTATTATATTAGAAACGTATGGGAAATGAAAAGAACATGATGGACCACCTTAATAAAACTACCTGATTGGTCGAGGCGGTCGTTTACCAAAGTGAGAATCGTCATTCTTTGGGAGAGTAATGAACTGAACGCGAACATGCACAAATGAGTTGTCGTCGCATCGCTATCAGTCGATAAAAATCTACTTTGTCTTTCGGAATATTAGGCTTGTGGAGCATTTTGGAGATTTAATTAGATATTTTTTAATCGATTATAACTAATTTTCACGAATTTTCGTATCTTCTTCGTTTTATTTTCCATCACCCTCCTCACCCTACACGTTTGCAACATGTAATGGCAGCGATGGCATGTAATACTATGTAAGTAGCAAATCAATTATGCTATCCTTTAATATTCGTCCGATTTCACTCCCTCGTTTTCAGACACTACAAGTGGTGGCACAGGTGAGATGACTAATATTTACAAGAATTATCACACATTGGACGATCAATAAACTCTTCGTGGAATCGTCTTTGTTAGTTGTATGAACCATATCCATGTTCTAACATCAACAGTAATTAGAATGCTTCATCCACACGCTAGCCAAGCCTTGGCAAACCTTTGCAAATTCAAACGTGTGGATCTGGCGTTTGGCTAGCATTGCTGCCGATCCGATCTAGCGTCGGTTTTGTGCGCAAATCAAAGGAAGCTTGTGGCAAACGATTGCGAGCCATCCAAGCGTTTGTACAAGCGGTTTGTGGATGCGATGGAAAATATATTCAACACTAGCTTGTGCAAGTCTGTAAATCGTCGATAATACTTGATTCTTCGCTGTTTCTTCATATCTACGGGAGAAATGCATGTCTGGTTTAATTTCAGTTCCATCCTTAGTGCAGAAGAGAGGAGTATCTATGATCTGACTACGATTTTACCAGACTCCTCGGAACGTCGCTCGTGCAGCTCCACTACTTGGTTTTGTAATAAATAATAAAGGCACGAAGCGCACACGACATCCGACAATATTTGAATTTTAAGCAGCACTCGTCGTCGGCGCACCCACCTTTGTATGCTGAATCGTGACCCGCGTCAGCCGACCTACCAGCCCGCCATAAAGCACGGCCCAAGAAGGCGATCCCCTTTTGCGGAGACGGGTAGGGGAACTACGAGCCGATCGGATAATTTAAGGATGATTACAATAGTGATTGCACGACAAGTCGTGACACGGTGAACCTAGGCCGTCCTCGCCCAACGGTTCGCGGTGATCCACTCGTCGAGATAGTCGACCATAATGGCGAAGCGTGATTTCGAGAGAAAACTATACAATGCGAAATGAGCGGTGAATGTCTGCCTGCCCAATTCTCGGTAGTGGAGGTGTTTGGCTCCAAAGGTATCGAGAATGGGCGGGTGCAACTTATTCAGCGGCAGCCGCGCGATCATCATAAGACGGTTTGGATTTCTGAAGCTCTATGAAGCATCAATAAAAATAAATTTCACTGTCATTTTTGACTACGGGTCAGAAGTCGATCCTCACTATTATCGCGCCACAGACTATTTGATTTGAAAGGGTTGTTTAGATATGCGTATGTATGCAATGCAGTCTCCATGACTTGCCGCCACCGCTGGGGATAATATACTCTTACGGGTACTCTTTCCGCTCCAGCATACACAGAAAGAAAAAAAAACTCATAACCAATTACATGCATTTAGTCGTATTTGTAACCCATACCTACAACTGTATATTTCTTATTATACCTAATCATGTATTTTGTGTAAATGTCTTCGTGGGCATATCTATAATCTGTGTATCTGAAATAGGTCTAATTTTAAAAATACACCTACCTAATTTTAACCATAAGAAGATCAATAATATTTAACACAAATAAAGAATATCCTTTCATATTCATCCAGTTTCTATACATTAAAAATGATTAAGTGCACAATTCTTCCAGTTATGGAGAGAGCGAGGGACGACATGGTCACTTTACGGCCGATATCGTTGGTTTATTGCAAGAAGTCATTGTGTTACCTACATTTTATTTTACTACTTTCGAGATAACTGACATGCTCGGTCGTCTTTTACATTACAATAAAGAGTTTTACGAAATAGTCTATTAAGACGTATATAAAACCCTATTTTAAGATATTTTATGCTTAATGACTTGTTCCCCATAGAGAAAACGCTTAAATTGACCCATAATGACTTTTAACTGATTTTTGCAAAAAATGTCTCTTAATAACTTCTTGTAACAAACCGACGCGACGATATGAATATACAAATTCAGTTACGAGATTGTTGTCGAGCGACCCCAGGAAAATGGGATATTCGATTCCCTTTAATTCGAAAGTTATAAGTTAAAATTTGGTAAAAAGTGGTTTTCGTCAGATAAAAAATTCTATATTTAGCAGAAATAATAAAAGAAATACATTCCCTAAAGGGTGTTTTTTGTCTATGAAATCAACTCGAGTATCTATGATTTGCGCCTATCACTTTTGATTTAAATTTTTGGGAAAACATTTTATTTTCTGGGTAAACTTGAAAAACTTGACTGATAAATAAATGTTCGACAAGCGTTGAGCGCGCTGGGCCATCTAGCGGTAGGCAAATATTTCGTTTTTTTATTTTTTCATATGTGTTTTTCCCATTTTTTTAATTAAAAGTTGTTTATTTGCTCGTACTGACTCACCCACTTAAAGGATGCCACTAAATCAAAACTCAGCCTGTATATGGAATTGAGTTAGTTTTCATTTAGATTATTTTCGCTTACATATATGTAGTAGGAATAATAAGTCTTACAAATAGTTATATCTACGTTTTATTTGTATTTTAATGAACAAATCATTTTATTTAAATTGACTAATTTACAAATTAGCAAGATTCAATGAAGTGCGCACCCTAGACCAGTGTTCCGCAAAGTGTGTGCCGCGGCACGCTGGTGTACCATGGTCATTAGTTGATGTGCCGCGAAAAAATGTCGTAAAATTTGTAAAGATAATGCAATCTACACATAGCTGAGAAATATGCGAGCGAAGCTCTTCGTTGCGCGACGTGCGGGACAGCCTCACCCGCGCCTGAGAATCTGATAATGGACAAATCAATTCTCAGATAGCATTTCCCTTGGACACTTATCAATAAACGAGCAGGAAGAATTTATGGAGCTAAAAACTGATCGAACTTTAAAACTAAAATTTTCCTAATCAGCTAGCACATTTTTGGCTGCATATAAAGAATGAGTATCCACTGCTTTCAAAGCGTGCTATTGCAATTCTCATGCCATTTGTCACGACCTACTTATACGAATTGGGGTGTGAACTCTCACTACGATTAAATAAAAAAAAGAGAACGGCTGAGGACGATCGACGAAGAGATGAGAGCAGCGTTATTAACGATTGCTCCAAATTTTGTTCGCCTGTGCTCATTTAAGCAGGCTCACATTTCACATTAAACATCTTTTCATATTATGTTGATTTTAATACTAAATAAATATTTAAAAAACGTCTTTTGGTGTACCTCTAAAATTTCTTGATTTAGTAGGTGTACCTTGAACACAAAAAGTTTTCGGATCACTGCCCTAGACCATGCTAGCGTAGTTGGGTCACACTAGTGTCGAACACAACAAAGTGCTTTTATTTGTTTGTATAATATGCTTCACCGTTAAAATAAAATAAATATTTCGCAAATGATTCCTGAGGTCAAAACAAAAATGTAGTTTCCTATTTTTCTCTTTTGGAATTTGGAAATTAGAAGACTTCTAGTTACGAGAGATTATTCCACATGGAAAAACTGAGTTCAAAATAATCAACTTTTGTTGGTTTAGGCCTTTGTTACTGAGTAAAAGCACTGTTTACGTTCAACTTTCGGATATTCGTATTTTTTCTCGGTAACTAAAAAAAACCTTGTAGATGATTTTCAATAGTTTTTCTTGTACAATAATCTCCTGGGATTTCTCATGAATCATTTCCTAAAGTTAAAGCAAGCTTTGCAGAAGCACGGTGTATACTCTATTTACCAATGTATTATCATGCAGACTTGTATGTCATGTGTATTATTATCATGCAGACTTCGATTTTTTGAAATGTCGGCAGTTTCTAATGACGAAACCTAATGCCTTGATAGCTTTGGTACAAACAGCTTCAAGGTCTAAATCGAAGTTGAACGGCGTATCAAATATTACACCTAGATCCTTACTTAGACTAGTCCCATTCAAGCCTTAAGCAATGTCGGATTGAACGCCCTACTGAATGACATGGAGAAGCATTTCATCACATTAAATGTCATGTTATTATCATTGGTCCATGTCTACAGCGCATCTTCTTGGATATTATTGGGATCGTTTGATGTTTTGACTGTCTTATAGATCTTCACATCCTCGGTATTTATAAGGATTTCACTGTTAGACACGGAATGTGAGGTGAGCCTAGATATAAGTCCTCTACGCTTACCTCACGGGAAACGGAACGATCATTATCGTTAAAACTTCCTGGGGTGACGGGTTCGCCCGTTGCAGTCAACAACTCCATTATCACAGTCACAACAGT
Source organism: Micropterix aruncella (assembly GCA_944548615.1). Classification (NCBI taxonomy): domain Eukaryota; kingdom Metazoa; phylum Arthropoda; class Insecta; order Lepidoptera; family Micropterigidae; genus Micropterix; species Micropterix aruncella. Next base: position 18,939,502 of record OX155951.1, on the reverse strand, counting down.
CCAAACAGTAGGTTTACTCTCGAGCTACATGGCATTGCGGGAAGGGGGTGCGAGGAATGTGGGCAGAGGGGTATGTCTCGACGAACGCCTTTGGTTAGCGTTACGCGCAGGTAAAGGCTGGCGACATTTTTCGAACGTTTGCATATCCGCGTGGGCCGAGTAGCGGACATCTGGCGTCCATATCCTAGCCCTTACGACTCGTGGCGTATTCGCTTCAATTTTGTTCTAAGAGAAGATACTGTCTGGTATACTGTGTCCAAGTGTTAGATACGTAATCAGCGATGCCATCAGCAAAAAAATAGAAACATTAGGGACCCCAGATTTGAGCCCTGAGGAACACCAGGTAAAGTATTAAATGTCGCGGTTTCAGTAATACTGAAGCTCACACGCTGACAGCGATTATAAAAATAACTAGCGAAAATATATAAAGATTTGGAGAATGAAATAGAATTCGTTGTGCATGTCTAATTACGAGCTAGACACTGAAAAAGAAGTAAAGTGGCCTATGTATTTTTTCCCGCTATGTATTTATCAAAATTTATTACCAGTCATAGACCAATTTACTACAACAATGCGTCTTGATTGAGCGGGCATGAGAAAAGCCGAACGTTTAATGTTAAAAGGAGCCAATAATATCAAACGAACGAGGTACAAAAAGGCGACTGCGACGTGGATGCAGGGCGAAGGAGTGTACGAGAGGGAGAGAAGAGTGAGATGGACGAGGATATACGCGGTAAGTGAAGGCGAACGCAGGACGCAGGCGGCAGCTGGCTCTCGAGAGGAAAGAGAGGGCTCGTTTGGCCCGCCGCGACCCCGACAGGGCCGATGTCCGCCAACATGCATCGCTTGAGCCTCGCCTACACTATATAGCTTTACGTTTTCTACATGCTGACAGTTCAGTCCCTAAAGCAGTGCCCATTATATTTTGCACGTTAAAAAATAATCAATAGGTTATTTCTCCCAGAAATCTCACAACCAGGATCCTAAGTAATAAGTTTTATTTTACATTTATTTTAGTTTTATTTTACATTTATTAAGGACTGTTTTATTTCGTCACATATTTTTTTTTTAATCTTTGGATGTATCATAAAAAAATATAGGTTGTGTCACCACAAGACTTTCCCGGCAAGTAGCCATGGACTGATTTCGTCTGAATATTAATTTCGAAATAAAATCGATGAGCGTTCTCAAATCGTTGCAACCGCTAAGAGATCGAGTTAATGTTTGATTAAAATGTATGGCGGAATTTAAGAGTAGCTTGGATATGAGATATTCCAACCAAAATTTTACAATGTGAAAGACATCTGTATACCACATTTAAGTCTTAAGTCTGGTAGACCGATTACAACCACAACCTTTTAAAGTCTTGCCATGACCAAATGATACCTGCATGCCAAATTTCAACTCAATCGGATTAAGCGTTTAAGCACTATCGTGGATATATTAAGACACACAGACAGACAGACACACAGACAGACTTCTATCTGGAAATGGTCTTAATCGTCTCAGGGGCGCTCAAAATAGGTATTTTCGTCTTCAACACGAAAAAAAGTACGCGTTCACAATACTTTCCCTTCTCATCAGTTAGTGGGCCGGGAAAGTAAAAGATAAAATTAAACGAGGATGATCCTAACGATGACACTCGATCAAAATTATATTTTTTTGTTTCTTGATTCGTTATTAGCAAACTGATTTAGTGTCGATCTCTTTCTTGCCGAATGGCGAGCGTGAGTGCATGGAAGATATAAATAGATTCTGTGCATAACACAGTATACGCTGCTGCCAGTTGACTAATTCTGCGGTTTAAATGTATAAAAACTTTAACAGCGGTAAACCAAATTTCACGGTTGGCGACCTTCGGCGACTTTCTCAAGATGGGGTCAAACTATAATGCTAGGGATGTGTTCTCTTTCAAGCATTATGAGGTGGTAATTTGAGTCAGAGACGAATAGATTCCGTGTATAGGTCGTCGCAACTTCGTCTACGGCTTGGTAACACTGCCAACTTATAAATACGGCGATCAAAATGTACGAAGCCAACATTGAAGGTTGGCAACGTTCATCTGCGTTCGGCAAAGGGAGGGCAGTGTTGGGAGTTCAGAGATTTTGTCTATATATTTGGGAATTTTTCTAACCAACGGAGACAGATTCAGGGAGTAAAAGCGTATTGTAACCTGTTACTTGCAGTAAAAGCAATATAGGTGATTCCAACTAACGTTTTCTCTGTGCCGGGATATCCTCAGTTGTGGTCGACTAAATAATAATATAATGGCCTTCAGTTTATGTTTCCCGACGCGCAGCAATACTGTGCGTAGAGCTTTAGTCCATTACATCGCTGTTTCTCCTGCTTCTACGAGGCTTGCACAGGGAAGTGATTCACAACTAGAGAAATTTCACACATCTTAATAATTTATGAAATCTCCTGTGTTGAATTACTGGAATAGCATGAAATGACCATCGTATAATAGATAAATTTTATAGGTATAAGGTACTCACAGATTACACAAGTACTCGTATCATTAATATACCGGAAGATACCGTTTTTGATTTATATAGAAACTGCTCACACAAGTCCAGTGCCGGATCATCCAATAGGCCAAGTAGGTACTGGCCTATGAAACCTACGCCTTTTAGAGGCCCCGCGACAAGGGATCATTACAATCATTATTTTATAATTGTTTCTAATAGATAGGAAAATAATCAATGAATTGAAATTCTAAGGAGAAGATGTTTAATAAACGTTTTATATGACTAATAGTATAATTGTAATACACTATGTCGCCGCCAGAATGTTTGACAGCCCAATCAGAAAAGTGCAAATGGGGCCCCGAGATTTCGACGGCCTAAAGGCCTCTACATGGCTTAATCCGCACTGAGAAAATTATTGGATTGCTTTTTACATTACTATTTTGTTATTACGGTTTTATACACAATAACAATGTCTCAATCATAATTTTGTTCAATTACAAAGAAATTTGTTGAAACTCCATTACTCGATTATATGTATTAACATTTTCCTTGCGGTAAATACGGCAATAACAGTATACTGTAGTTTTAACATGATCCATGTGTCCGGCTAATACCGTACGTATACTAGTACAAGCTGTCATGTTAGAAGCGAGATCCCAAGGTCGCGACGAAATGAAAAAAATAACATTATGCCATTACGACACGGTAGCTACCGTCACGCCAATACCGTTACGGGTCATGTTAATTCACACGTATGGACCATAGTCCGCGTTATATTTTTCTGAGTGCGGCACTGCACAAGTCTGTCTGACCTATTGGACTTCGGGGAAGCGAATTCCATGGTAGAATTTTCACGCTGTCGAAATGATTCCATGCGGATGAATGGCTGCGATGTGTTTACGTTGCAGGGCGCGGCTTAGGAGCGCGCTGCAGTTTATGATCTGAGGAAATCTGCGCGGGCGCATTTATGGGCATGGCGTTATTCCCAACGGTATAGTCTCGCGTCTCCGATATTTTAACCAGTAGATCAAAGGAAACAGAAACGCGTACGACGCGCACATAATATAAAACGAAAGGCGCGCGCCGCGAGTTGCTCCGCTACAAAAGGAGAGTCGCGAGGGCAACCCGAAATAGCGTGTCGTGCGGCGAAACCGGACGACTTCGACGCTCGAAACGAGGCAACGAATAATTGACTTGCAAGTTACGCACGCTGCAAACTTACAATGATAAACGTATCTACGGTACCTGGCCATATTATTACGTCAATCGTGCATTTGAGTACTGATGTACACTATTCAATTTCGTACTGTATTCAATTTATTTCTATTCAAATTTTAGCGTCAATAAAACCACCGTAAGTATATGTAGTTCATATATTTCTTGCATTTAATACATTTTTTCCCTTAAAGTCTGAATGTTCATAAACAGAAATTTTAAGTAAGTAGAAAGTAATTTTTATTTTAATTTCTTAAAATAGCGTTCTTGCCTTCGTTATTTCGTCTTCGAATTCGAGGACAGTAACAAAATTACTATCCTTTAAAAAAAAGCCAATTCAAATATTATACTAATATTGCATCTTAAATTAGTGAAAGTTATGTTTTTGGACACATTCTCAAAATAAATATATAAAACAGCTACCTGAAAGTAGGCACAATACAAAAGTGTAGATTGAATAACACTATGCATCAGTTAAATATTCGTCCATTTTATAATATGATTTTTACAGTATTCAAGTTCAAAATTTCTTCGGGATTTTTATTATAAATATACACTACACCATAAAATTCTCCTTTTTATTGTCGAAACTTGGGAAAAGATGCTCGTATATATATAGTGGCGGTCTATTTCTTTTGTGAAATGAGTTAGATTTTTGCGAACCTACCTTAAACCTGCCAACATAAATTGGAAAGCATAGTCCTCTTTTATAGCCCCGATAGTCCTTTTTTGTATCAGGGAGATAGAATCAACGTCAGCAGACCTTCTTCATAACAGTATGCCGACAATGGTATGGAAATAGCTGAAGTAGAAGAGTCGCGCCGTTTCCACGTCAGTCAGTTGCCTGTGTTTCCTAACAGCAAAAGTTGCAGAGCAAAGTCTACTAGCTAATTTTAATATATGCGGACCCCACTGCAGTTTATAGTCTACGGTTATCCCCAAAAATAGTTTCATTTACAAGTTCCATTCACTAGTCTACTCTACACCATTAATCAAAGTTCAAAGTTTATTTATTCCAAAAAACCCGGTAAGGGTATAGAACTTACAATTAATAAATATATTTTTTATAATATTCATATTTTAAACATATCATATATCTGGCAAAAATAAAATTAAATCACGTTAGAAATCTGAAAGTCAATAAACTATACAAAATCAACCATTACATTGTCTAAATATTAAAAAGATCATTTAGAAATATCAAAAATAGAAATACCAAATCCAAAAATAAAAAAAATAAAAAAGTATAAATCTTTAAATAAAAAAACAATAATAAATAATCAAGGAGTCCAATTTGGAAAGCATCAAATAATAATCAGAGTAAAAATATAAAAATAAAAGCTATAATTCCTAAATCAGGTTACATAATCATTAAGTAAATTGTCTATAAAATGAAGTGTTCAGAATAGGATTAAAATGGAAGTTAAAAAAAATATAAAAATAAATAAAATAAACAAGTAGTCAATTGTGAATATAAAATTTTAAAAGTCCGTGCCATATAAACATTTTTGCAGTAAAAATTCCTTTGTCAGTTTTTTGAATAGTGTATATGTTTGTATATTTTTTAATTCATCTGGTAACCTGTTATAAAATGTTATGCTTCTGTATTGAGTTGTCCTTTGAAATTGTGATGTTGCAGGTATAGAATTATGAGTATACATCGATTGGTGCCTTGTATTGTGGGAATGTATGTGGGCAAGAGTTTGGTGCTTTCCTTTATTTTTATAGAATTCGCACAGGCTTTCGTGAATAAGTATGGTATAAACGGTGGGGATCTTTAGTTCACGAAATAGTGGTTTGCAAGATTCTCTTCTATTTAATCCGCGTATTGCTCTCACGGCCCTTTTTTGTAAAATGAATACCTCTTTAATATCAGTGGCATTTGCCCACGATAAAATCCCATATCTCGAGTGGGATTCAACCAGAGAATAGTATGCACTCACAATTTCCTTTTCGTCCAATATTTTTCTTAATCTGGATACCGCATAGCAAGCTGAACATAATTTTGACTTATGAAATAATTAACGTATCATACATTATGTAATAATTAACGTAGTATACCTAGTTCCTCTATTAATTAGACGTCAAACGACAGTGTACCTTAATATACGACAAATCTCAGTATAAACGCCATCATCATTAATCAACCAATCGAACAAGTAGTCGAGCGACAGTTGGCAGTTAGAAGACAGCAACAACTCTCACTAGTAACTTAATCAATGGAAGATCTACCGCATGAACCGTATATATCTGTGTCCTGAATTCCACGAACATATTTTAATGTCAAGAGCACTAACTCAAAATGACGCTTCGGCAATTAAGTACTGTATATCAGAAGGACGACGGAAAAACACATACTTATCGCACACAGATTAAACATTTTTGTAAATGATGCATAAATGAAAAGAATTATCCGGTATTTCTTAATAATTTTTGAAACTACACTTAACAGCATCCGACGAATCCGGTTAAATTAACGCTGTTAAACCGGTGTGTGGAGAGTTGAAAAGCTGCCCTAGTCGACAACATCCAATGTCACATTGCGAGACTTGCAAGCCTTTTTGAGGCTGAATTTATTGATATAGTGTGATCCCATTTTGTTCATTTCGTATGTGTAGCTTAGAATTAGTCTATTTTAATTCGAGCCACGTGTGAAGATTTTGTCAACATGAGGTTTAAGTATCACATATCTCGTTTACTTTAGTCACTTCGATAATCACATTTTGAGAACCAGCTTTCCTCAGTGGACCGATATAAAACTATTTCATATTTTTGTAATTGATATTTCTGCCCTCCTTTCTCTCTCCCTCTCTTTCTGCATCGATGGCGATAATTCCCAAGTTGCAAGTAAGTAAAAGGCGATGCCAAAGCAGCAACATTTCTGCGTGTAGTCGACGAAGTTGCCGGCATTGAATTGTTCGCCTGAGAATGGTCTGTTAAGTTTTTATGCTACTGGGAATCGAATTGATTACCGGCGCATTGCGGGGTATAGTAAGTCTGGGAGGTAGAAAACATCTGATATTCTTGCAGGAAGCAAACCAATTTGCACATATTAAGCTTCTTAGGTCTAAAGAATCAATTTGACCCGCAGAACAGTGGTACCCAATCGTGTTGCTCCATTAAAAAAAATATAATAGATACTCGGGCCGTTTTTTAATTACGAGGGGTAGCTGTATATTGAAATAAATAATAAAATGTTTTTCTTTTGGAATCGATTTTTGTTAAATTAAGATTAGGTACAAAAATTTCTTTTAAATGTTTGCTTGAAAAACGAGTTAAAAGTCATCTACAGATTTAGGATTGGTTCCTGAGATTAATTAGTGAAATCAAGTGTCAAAATCTAATTTAAAAAATAGCGGCTATTTTAGATTAACATAATTTTTCTGAAAAATGAATGTGAAACGGACCGGAGGCATAGTGGTTAGGTCGCCTGATCTTACATTGTAAAATCAAATTAACGGAATTGCATTTTCAATTCTGTCGATCGAATGCAATAACAAGACACACACTTACAGACATGTTACACGCACACATACATATAACACTTCATAGTAGGGTTGGTTGTAAGAGATTGTCATATGACAATAAACCCGCCCATTGTGACATTTTCACAATAAAGAGTATAAACAAACAAACAAACAATTAATTCGTGACAATTTTAGCATTAATTCTTTAATGCTAAGTCTATAATACGACGATCCAGAGAAGACTGGTGAAATAAAAAGTAATGTAACGTCAGTGATTTAAAATGGCACAATTTTAAGTCTTTAATTTATAAAATAGTCTACTATTACAGTCTTTTTTTTGGTTGGACACTTTGGACAGTCTTTATAGTGTAATATTTATCATGTTATATAAGTAGGTATTATTACTTACTTTTAGTACCTATTTATTTATAATATTATTATTAGTCATACGCATAGTTTTTTTAATTTCAAAAAGTCGTCAATAGTCGTGGAATACGTCATTTTACATTTGCTCGAAGTTATTGACAAATTCATTACGTGTACATATATTTTTTTTAATGTAAAGGCAAGGCACCTTCGGATCAATTATAAAAATCCAACAGACTCGAATCACATTTAAAAAAAATATCTATTAATAAGTTTTAAAAATAGCCAATCAAAATATTTTCAAATAATCAATTAATAAACAATAGTTTTACAAGAAAATCAACACTAAAATAACAAAATCAGAACAAAATTAATTTTAGTCGAAAATAAACAAATCGATTTGATAAATGGTAAAATTATCTCTTAAGATCTAAGACAACCTAGTCAACTTAATTAAAATTATAGAGCATGCATGGCAAGGTTTCTTTTTATGCATTTCTTAAATGCAACCTCTTGAAGTATTTTAATTTCTGAAGGCAAGTTGAAAAATTTAAACCCCAAATATAAAAATGAAATCTGGTATAATTATATTATACAATATAATATATTATAATTTGATTTGTATACGTATATCTACACGTGGGTATATATGTAGATATACGTATGTATATTAAGTTGTTAAAAAAAGCTATTTATTTATTTAGTTATTTTTATTTAATATTAAAACGGTTGGCTGTAAGAAATCGTAAAGCGATAAGCTCGCCGTTTCCACTAACTTAACAATTATTTTTTTCTTTATCATTGTTAGTGTTTTCGGTACAATAAAGTTATTTTCTATCTTCTTTCTTTAGAGCCTTTACGGATGCTTGAAATATATTAGTTTGGTTCTGTTAAAAAAAGGCTTTTCTGTTAATCTCCTTTAACAAAATAACGTAGATTATAAAATTACAATAATCCGTCTCGTACGCGAAACGACTATTCGTTTTGCATACATTTTGCTATTGCCTAAGAAAACAAAACCTATTTAGTGCGTCTCTACAGCGAGGGCTTTGTAAATGCACTCGGGAGACGGAGCGGGATGGGAACATCGATTACTTCCACATAATTGAAAGCGTAATTTATAGATACGCACAGCACGATATTTATCCTACGGGGGGAAGCTATAATTTCACTATTTATAGGAGGACCATTTGCATTAATTAGAACAAGAAATGATCCTGAAATATGTGATCAGCGCAGGACGCTTCGTGTTTGTGCCGTGTACGGCGATATTATTTTTATATTGAGAGAATTTTATAGGTAGTTGATTTTGCGTTTAGGTTAAAAACATGGCCAATGGGTGATTCTTTTTACTCGAGTGCCCAACAAAAAGGACTGTAATGTGTTCAGGGTTCATCTATGTCTTTATTTATATAACTTCTAAACGCTCTAACCGATTTAGAAGTATGTAGTATTGTTAGAACTCTTCACTCATCCCGAGAGTCATATGGTACCTTAAGTATCAAAATATCAAGTAAATAAATGTCTAAATGTCCAAATCTTAATAAATTAACATAAATATATCGTGTTTTAGTGTCAAATGAAAGGTCTGATTGAGTACATTGCAAAAATATATGTATCTATATGGATAATACAGTAGTTTACTTTTTTAAACGGGCAGTCGTGTTTTCATTCCTTTTAATACTCGTATATGTACTTGTTGGTATTATTATTAGGTGTTGATTAAATATGTGATCATTGCATAGTGATGATTAAATACGTTATCAGCACAGGGTGTTTGATGTTTATGTAGTGTACAGCTATAGTTTTAACTGACATAACTTAATAGTTGATTTCCCGTTTAAGTTAGAAAGTTGGCGAATAGTAGATTCTTTATAGCAGTATTATCAAGGCTCAGTATCAAACAAAAGGCACTACCCTTGAGAGTGATTAGCATCCTTACAAATTACGATGTACGATGTAACTCGAAGTACGACGTAAACAACATGTTTTATGTAGCGATGGTCAAAATTCTGTGTGGATCATACTACTCGTTATAAAGGCAAAATTAAAAATCTTTCGTTAACCTCAAAGAAGAGTTAAAGAACGCTTTTAAACAAATTGAAAATATTTCGGAGCTTACTGTTTTTTTTACTAAAATTCGGCAAAAAATCACGTTGATTTTTCCGGAGTTAAATTCACTCAAAAACAAAACATTTAAAAATGTTGTGTATGTGTCTCTCTGAGGCAACGATGTCTCAAGAATGAGTTGTCTGATTTTATATTTTATTCGTCAACGGGAAGAGATGATCAACTTTCGATGAGGTTTCCATACCTAAACTGAATGGGGTAGCTACTGCACAACCGGAACTGTGAAATCCCATTTTAATACATACGGTCCAAGTTTTTTTTTTTTTGCTTTTCGACTTATTAGAAAAAACCGGGTGTAGAAACAATGTTAGAAATGGGACTATCAATTCTTGAGTTACAAAAATAAAAAAGCCTAAATAATATCACAATTTTTAAAATCATTAACCGATTTGACAATCGGTTAATGGAACGGAACGGAAAACTTCGGCAATCTGTTTTATACATCGATGGGAAGAGCACATTATAATAGCTCCCTCTTCCTGAAATGCCTATTCTTCACATTTCGAAAAAAAAACACTTGGATGACGCCGATAGACTTCTAAGACGCCGATAGAAACAAGAAAACATAGAAAATATTAGTCTATTATATGAACATATAATATTATTCGTGTAAATATACTTTTCGTTGATGTTTGCGGCCCATTAAATCTTGTTGGCTACTAAGCTGTTTCCGTCGGCATCCTGCACTCAATGCACGTCCTATCACTCACCGAATTCCAAACGATGCCAAACAAAAGCACCACGAGCAACGTATGACTATTTTAGGGCGTCGAGTAAGGAGCAGCTTCCTACGCTGCATTGCACTCGTCGGCGTACGGGCGAGTTTTTACCGACACCTCGAGAACAGACAAAATGAGCATCATTAATTTAACTAGTCCGGTTTCTGAGTCGACTTGAAGTGTAAAGCCGCGACGGTTTTATCGTAAGTTATGCTCGAAGCGATCAAAATCGCTTTCTAGGGCCATTTACTAGACACTAGACAATGGACCACATAAAAAAAGCGACTTTCTAAGTGGGCGTTGTAGATGTCCGGTGACTTATGAAATATTACATTTTTACCGAATAAAACAGTAACTGTAAATTACAGCGGTGTCCGAAAATAGAAAAATATGCAATTCAAGAATTCTTTTGTCAACCAGGCCTCTTAAACGCTTAACGTGTACATATTAATATAATGAAAGCGCTCTAGTTATTAATTTAAGAAAGGAAATGAAAGTCGATCACTAGCCAATATAAAAGTTGTTCAAAACGATTTAACAAAAACACAAGAGTTAAACGAGCCTATCTAGCTCCGAGATTAGAGGTTTTCATAATTGAACAATATACTTAATTTAAAAGTGCTGCTGGGCAGCAACTCAATTAAAATGTAAGGAATTTTAAAAACATTCTGCGAGTTCAACGCCTTCAAACAGTGACTTTCCATTAAACAAAAGCCAGATTAAAATAGATAGATAAAATAGAGTTCTTAGTTATATGTAGTTATACTTTGCCAGTTATTTTTATTCTTATTAAACGGTTTTATTTAGCTTCACGTTCCGTATACTTCTATTCTTGCGACTGATTTTTCAACTACTTCTACCTAACCGATTCGCAAGGAGCTTTGCACACGTCTTCAGTTTCCATGACAAACAATATTTCAACTACTGCTCCTCTAACAAAATCTTAAATCCTGATTCTGACAGGTCTAACTGTCTAAATAGCGAGACGTGATGATCTGCTGGTTTTAAAATAGTATTGCGGGTCCTCGATCAGAGACTTTTTCATTAAACTCCGGATTTAAACTCCTCATTCCTGACGCTGCAGTGGTGCGGCCTTTCTAAACCATGATACTTGACGATCTGCTTATTTCAAATCGGTAAACAAGGCCACAAGAAATGACCTCAGTCATTGAACTACCACGCTAAGGTGCACTAAACAGTTCAAATAAAATTAATGTAAAAAACCTTCTTGTTCGAGCATAAAAATCGTATTAGATCATATCTACAAAAGCAAATTTTCTACTAAATGAGTCACGATTTTATTGTAGCCTAATTAATGCCTCGGATTACTGAGCCATAATTATCTCCTAGCGTTCAGTACACATCATCGATTGTACATACGATAATATCGTTTAACGTGTTTTATGTACTTATATAAGTTTATTTTATGTTTATATTTATATAAATAAATAAATTTTATTAAATAATATGTCGATTCGTGTTGGATTATTTTATATTAGTCTAGCTAATAATTGTTGGGCCTTATGTTTTTAAACTTATAATCAATAATATGTTTTATGTCTTTTCTTCTACATTTTTTAATTAAACTTTTACTGAATTACTAAAGGCCTCTTTATTCATGAAATTTCAAACCAAATTTCAGCCTCTATATTACTAGTCTCAAAGTTATTGAGTTTTGATAAGATTTAGGCCAGTTCGTCCGATACTTAATGCGGGGCCAGGCCGTGTCATTCGTCTCGCGCGCGTCCTGTTTCGCCGGTGACCAGCGTCTGTTTTAGTACCATTTAGCCGGATTGCACATATAGCGGGACTTAATTAATTAAATCGATAAAATTCTAATGCCTTAAAAACTATTCTTTCAAAAAAAGTTGTAACTAAGAAGTTTCGTTTTTACGTGGTAGCCAGTAAAACGCCGTTGATTAATTGCTATCACCTAGGTCTGTTTTCAGTTGCGCCGAAAGTACAATCCGCTTTCCCAGCCCCCGATTCTTCGGAGCTCGCGCGCGGACTGTATGTAAGTTCTATTTATGTGGTTTTGAAGTTTTGTGGTGTTATTTTATTACGGAAGATAGAGAAGAAGGTAATCATTAATTACGTATTCAGATTTACTTAATACCTGCGCATATACAATACATAGGTTAAAAAAGATAAAATAATATTATCAATGTTGAAGATAATATAAAAAAATGTTATTAAAATCAAAAATATCAATAATATAAAAAAGGGTTATACCTGCTGCATACCGTAAGTAGGAGAGTGAAATGCCTATATACTGTAGATTATTCTGTAGAATATGATACTGAGAACGAAGAGACTTCAAGCGAATCCATCGAGCGTACATTTTATTTTTAGTTTTAGTATGTTTACAATAATTAAAAAAAAGTTTATGAGCCACCGTTTCTCAGTTTTTCGAATAAATGCCATTCAGCGATGGCTTCATATTGAGGTAATTAAAACCTGATTTTGCATCTTCACATCCTTGTCGAGATACATACCGAGTCTGTTTTTCGATAAATTCTTTATTAAGAAAATAAATAAATAAATAAAGTCTGTATTTATCTTGTTGAGTCGATGTTGCTCGGAAATAGCATTTCTTACTTGACATGAACATATAGAAACAGTAGCTATTTGTTATTAGACTTTAGATATTTTGAATTATTCCAGTATAAAAAAATGCATTTTCTGATATTAACCCGGGGCGCGTGTTTTTCGATAAATTCTTTATTAAGAAAATAAATAAATAAATAAAGTCTGTATTTATCTTGTTGAGTCGATGTTGCTCGGACATAGCATTTCTTACTTGACATGAACATATAGAAACAGTAGCTATTTGTTATTAGACTTTAGATATTTTGAATTATTCCAGTATAAAAAAATGCATTTTCTGATATTAACCCGGGGCGCGTGTGAGTGAGACGACTTCTGTTACGCGACGGGTTGGAGAGAGATAGTAAACATCGACCGCGGTACGAGTCTAACACATTCATTGCCGTTCACGCGATATCGCGTGGCGTGGCCCCTCACCAACCGGCCGTTCTCGCGATATCGCGTGGTTGTCGCTAACGAGTTTCTATGCGAGATACATATGTTTGGCGACCACACGAAAATCTAATTTTCAGTTTGGAACTTGTTAAACGTTTTAAATTCCAATTTTTTTTGTTTCTACAAAAAATCTGTCAAACACAAATAACTCGGAAAAAATAGGTCCACCTGGCTTGTCTAGCCGGTCCAATGTGTAGCAGCGGTGCGCAGGTTTGATGCGCCGGCGCGGCGCCGACGACTACCACTCAATAATTAGTTTGTTGATTTATATCGATTAGAGCATCTTCATCCGTATGGATATCAAAGCCAGCGTAACGGATGCCCACTCAAGCTTTAATAAAGGCTGTGCGACTGTAATCGATATAACATCGCCGAAGAGAAATCGTCGGACCCGTCGAGTTGCGGCGGTGTAGATAGGATCTCGTTTCAACACCGCGCTTGTTCCATTTTTTTCCAAGTGACGTGAGAAATATGCACGTAATGCACACAAAGGCGCGAATTCTGTGTCAATTAAAGTTAAAACTGCAATTGGCTAAACTAACTAAACAAAAGATCATGATCTGCGAATTGATCACACGCTGCTGTGGCGCTCACGGGTTGTTGCTGTGTCGTTTGTTACGTAGTCGCCGACGACTTTCGACGGAGGAGTAAGATAATGGCCATTATTATAGTAGGTACGTAGTCGTGATTACGATCGTATGACATGCGGTTTCTGCGGCTCGGTTGATTTTTCTGCATTTACGGATGGCGATAGGCTGTTTTGTTGGCACCAGTGCTCACGGCAAAAAAAACATAAAACGTTTCTTATACATTTTTATTATAACCAGGTTTAAGGGGGAAGCCTGGTTTAGACAGCCAAAAAACGTGTTTTTCATGTTTTTTTTATTAATTTAAAGTTGAAATCTATTCATGAATCGTTTTATCTCTGGAATAGCTAATAGTGCAGATTGCTTTAAGTATAAAAACCTTACTACTTTCTTTAAAGAAAATTATAAACACGTTTTTCTCGAAACCATATTTTTCAGCTTTGCGCCGGTGATAAAAAAAACTACTTGACGGATCGAGTTGTTCCTAAAAAAAGAGAGAGACTAATTAATTCTCTTCTATTTGAACTTAAAAAAATAGAAAAAAATGTTTTTATATATTTTTTTATAGTTAAACACAACAATTTGGATCGAAAATCGATTGTATTTATATCCGTCAAACATTATGAAACTTTTTTTTTTAGTTCATATACAAAATACATAATACATATGTAAAAATTAATATCGTGTTTTTTTTGTTTCAGGCATAATTACGCTCGCATAATTACCGGCGAAAGCAGATACCGTCATTTCTGCAACAGTAGAAACATTTGTCTTCCACTCCCTAGCATTTATTAACTTATTTTAAGTTAATTATTACTATATAGTAAATATAATTTTACCTCACATTTTATCTGAATTAGGTCACCTTGCTAGGAGGAAGTCACGGTGTCCCACTCCGTTGAAGTCAGAATAACATATTTTTTTTGCATCCCATGCCATAACACCATTCTATTCTCACTCTTTCTCTGTCCATGCAACTCGATTATGGAACCAGCCCAAACATCCGAGGCCTTTTGATCCTTAGGCTATCTAGGTGTAGTTTCTCTCAAAAGCCCTTTCACCCGTCCCATCCTTATTTCCATTGTCTGTGACTTACTATTATTTTGTTTCGTAGCTATTCGATTTTTAATGCGTTCGATCTACTCGACAGTTGACTGTAAGAGATTGCTTTAGTTTGGTAAGCCCGCCATTTTCAAGATACCTGTTCAATAAAGAGTTTTTATTATTAGCATTATTAGTCTTTCTACTTGCTATGCCGCGAATACATCACATTTATTATTATACGGTTACGGGTTGGATATTGCCAGGTGGCAGTAAGCTCGCCGATTTGAAACATTATTTTTGTTCAAATAAATAGTGTTTAGTGTAAATGTTTTTGCCCCCCCGCGAATCTGTCTACATAGGATTTGAAGCCGTAAGCGGAAGCTGGGTTTATGTGTGTGTATGTATATATTAGACTATAATAGTGACTAGACCTTAGTTGTCTTAGACTTATCCCATCATATGATTAAGGAATCCTTCCAAACACGCTGTTACATTCAAATGAGAACCGCATAGGCGTCTTATCACAATAGTCGTTTATTTGTTGCTTATGTCGTATAATATAAGAAACACGCCCAGGGGACTTGTTGTAAGCATACGAATGCATATTCCAGATGAAAAATACAATATGAAGGTATCTTAAATAATAGACAAAATTTTAACAAAAAGAAAAATCATCTCCAAATTTTTTTATAAGTGCAGCAGCCATGTCATGGTGCTACTTAGAACGGGCTATCATAGTTGAATGCGTATACAAAATTTCATGTATGTGATGTTGACCCTTGAGGAGTTCCCTCGTTGGAAGCCAACCCTGGGTGCCGCAGTCCATAGTGAAACTTAGAACGGGCTGTCGTAATTGAATACATATACAAAATTTTGTGTCTGTGTTGTTGACCGTTGAGGAGTTCCCTAGTCGGGAGCCAACCCTGGGTGCAGCAGCCATGTCATGATCAAACTTAGAACGGGTTATCATAACTGAATGAGTATACAAAATTTGGGGTCTGTGCTGTTGACCGTTGAGGAGTTCCCTCTACGGGAGCCAACCCAGGGTGTAAAATCAGGTCATGCTTACCATAAAAATAAATGAATTGTCATCGGAAATGAACCAACATGTATATTTTCAATTTTTAATGATAATATTTGAGGAGTTTCCTCAATTCCTCGTGGATCCCATCACCAGAACAGGATTTTGATAAAAATGAGACCAATCTGTAAGTAATTTTTTTTGAATAAAAAAATAGTTATCCAAATCGGTTCATAAATGGCAGAGTTCTGAGGTAACAAACATAAAAAAAAGATACAACCAAATTGATAACCTTCTCCTTTTTTTGAAGTCGGTTAATAAAACGGGCTCTATCTCGCATTGTCGATTTTTCGCTGACGACACCAAGTTTTTCGCCGATCCATGCATCGCAAATTCATAGCGCGAGACTTGGAAGCCATTCAGAACTGGACGAAAACTGGCTACTGTGTCTGAATAGTGACAAATACACTGTTGTGCATATGGGGAAGAATACTCCCAAGAACCGTTACTTCTTTGGACAAAAACAAATAAAACCGGTTACGAACCAGGACTTGGACATTATCGTCGCGCAAGATTTAAAGTGGAGCGAACACCTAACTGCAGTGGTGAAAAGGGCGTATTCAACGGTGTATCTTATTCGCAAAGCCGTTTAGTGTTTAATGCCAAAACGTGTTTGCACCTTGATATATGTAATTCCACTTTCGGAATTCGGGTATCAGATATAGAACCCATATATTGTCAAGGATATTGATCTTCTCGAAAACTTCCAGCTTAGAGCGACGAAGATTTCAATTGATATAGGAAGATGAACTTTGAAGAGAGGCTAAAATTTCCAACACTGAAACATCGTCCTGAAAGATTAGACCTTACCTTATCGAGACCTTCAAAATTAGACTGTCCGTGTCTTAAGTACAATCTTTACATTTTAATACCAATCAGCATTCGCGTGGTTATCCGTTCAAGCTGAATAAGGCACATTTCTCAAGCAATCCAAGGAAGTATTTTCTAGTGAACAAGATAAGAAATAAGAAAAATTTATTTTCATAAACCCGATCTGGGTATAGAAATTACTTTACAAAAAATTATTATATATATAATAACATTACGAAATTACAACAAATAGTATTTCTACAAATGAAATTACATTTTAAATTATAAAAAAAGTGTATAAAAAGTTCTGCGATCTAAGCTAACAGTGTATAAAAAAAGTGTATAAAAGTTCTGCGATCCAAGCAAAGCATTCGACTGTATAAACATCAATACCCTGGTAGACAAGCTAAACCATCATGGAATTAGAGGAGCGGCCAATTCACTCATTAAATCGTACCCACAAAACAGGCAGCAAGTGGTGGAGATTAAAATAATTGATGGAATTGAGGAAAAGGCTGAGCAATCGAGTTGTGAAATAGTAAACACCGGTGTGCCTCACGGCTCAACATTAGGACCTCTCCTCTTCAAACTCTATTGTAACGATTTAGCCACCAACATAACATGTGCCAAGACTGTCCAACTCGCAGACGACACCACGCGCATCCTTGAAAGTGACTATAGAGCAAAAATGGAGGATCCAACAAGCGAAACACTTTTTGAAGTCAATGACTAGTTTAGAGTGAACCCGATGTCGCCAATTTAAGCAAAGCAGTGTTGATAAACTTCTCAAATAAAAAAGAAAAACAGTTAAATTACTCTATCGAGATTGCCAAGTCCACTAAATTTCCAGGAACCTACACCGACTAAAACATGTCACGGAAAACCCACATAGACCAGCCCAAACCAAAATTGTGTTAAGCCCGCTATGCGGTATCCAGATCGAGAAAGATATTGGACGAAAAGGAAATTGAGAGTGCATACCATTCTCCGGCCGAATCCCACTTGGGACATCGGATCCTATTGCTGGCAAATGCCACTGATATTAAAGAGGTATTTATTTTACAAAAAAGAGCCGTGAGAGCAGATAGTGGAAACGCGGAATGGACTGCCGGAACGAGTTGTGGAAGAAAATGTTAACCACTCCAAGAATCGTCTTCACGCAGATCCACAGACATAGGACATCACCGGTTTAAAGTAACTGCTTGTTTATAATAGTATAATATTAAAAGGTAATTCAGTTGTCCGACGTATTTGAATGTCTGGTTTAAGGTAGTCAATTACAACAAATATTAAGAATAATCGAACAAGATAAAAAAAAAGTTTTTTTTCTGAGTAACGTATTTGTGCTTGATGTTGTGTTGCTACATTACATTACATTTCGTCATCGACAGCTAATGTAAAACAGATGCCGGCGCGGCGCGGCTTCAAAGCAAATCTTTAATGGTAGATCGAAGAAGCTGCACCCTTGAACTGCTAATCCCGCCGCTGAGCATGCGCACATTCCTTAGCAGATCAAAAGGCGGGTGATCGGTCTTAGTGAGCGTAGCGACGCAGAATAAACAGGGCCGCCTCGTAGAGGCGTCTCCTTCATCCCACAAGTTTGTGAATTTTCAATCATTGATGGCTACACATTTTCCTAGATAGTCCATCATGAGTACAAAAGCAACTCTTTTGCATCCCGAAAACAGATGCCGTTAGCGTGTTGGATAGATTATAAACATCGCAGCCTTCTTTTGAAGGCGAACAAGGGCGTATTTTTCATTATTAGTTTCTGCGTTATTACGCGCTGAATCCCATGTGATCCATCCACACACCTGTTTAAAAACAAGAGAAACCGCGTCAAAAAAGGTTAAACAAGAACCTACCTTTTTAAAGAGGGATACCATCCTAAACATCACATCGCTCATTAAAAATAAAAGGTATATTTACAAATGTTTTAACTACAAGTGATATACGAATGAATATATAGATATAGGTCTAAATTTTATTTCTTCTCTATTTTGTATGAGAAATACGTAGAGATAGATTAAAACAAACATTTTACAATAACATATACCAGTGGCAATTTATAAGTCATTAAGTCGATGAATCCTCTAAAGAGGTTTGGAATTTTTCCAAATTCATCGATTTCCAGTAACATTCACCAAAAATAGAAACTCTGCAAAAAAAAAACAAATTCAAACATCCCTTGAAGAAAAGCTTTATTGGACATTTTTACCGAATTTCGCCCATGGATATCTTAGCTACATATAACATATTGCGGTATAAATGTTTGTTTATATTGTACGATGGGTTTTTGGCTACCTATTCATATATTATTTATGGCGGGATCATTTATAAAAATGCTTTCCCTACGGGAAAGTGTCAAAAAAGTTGCACTTCTGTGCGTGCTATAGTCAAAAAGCCATGTCACTCGTCTGGCAGATGTTTTATATAACGCTATGTTGGCGACAATGTTTTATACTCACTGATGTGATATATTATTATGCAGGATCAGTCATTATCTTGTTACACATAATTGGTGGATATTTTTCTGTGTTGAGAACGTAGGAGCTAATGGGCCCTATTGCAGTTAGACCACTAAGATCCATGTGTAAAAGGGTCTGCCAAACTCACGGGTCATAACCCATCCGGCATCCTCCACGCAGAAGTGCGAGCTCGGGTAGGACTCTGTCCTGCGGGCCAGTTTCAACTAGGAATCAACCTTCGAGCGCTTCTGGGCGGTTTTCGAACCATGCGGCGTTAGCCAATCGACTGTACATTCCGACTGATAGTCGGGGGACTCTGGAAACGGCATGTTTCCTATAGAGTGGGGGTAGTTGCTAATCTTACGGCAACTGCTCTTGGAACGACCAATCGGCTTCCCGATACCGGGTGAACAGTCAGGCAAATGCCGCGGTCCGCGATAGATTCGGTAGACCCCGTATCAGCGCTACGTAAGGGAGAGGACCGCGCAAGCGACCTCGAACCTGTAACCAGTCGGGAGACCGAAGTAATCTGGTTGCAACTGGAAGTAAGGGCGCGAGTGTCGACCCGCTGGGTGATTAACTTGGTCATCTCGCTGTAAGGCGTTGGTCTCTTACTTACGAGTGGCGAAACTAGACAGACAGTGGATTGTTTTCGTCCCAAGTATTCTACGCTCATATCACGGGAGATAGAACGATCTAATGTCGTTAAAACTTCCTGAGGTGACGGGTTCGCCCGTTGTAGTTGACATGATGAGGATGTGCTGAGAACGTTAAACCTCTAAATAAGAGGAGTTCGTGCTTAATGAAACCATTACAGAATGATATTTGATATTGTGATAGTTATTATTTCCCAGAGCGAAAATGGTATTGGACGAGAATTATAGTATTGTTTTAGTCGACTTACAGATTTTCATTTCATATATTTATACAAAATTTACCGAAAATATCAGATAAAAATAATTTTATACGCGCGTTTTAACATTTCATCAGAGAAAATTAAACCCGAATAATTGTATTCAATCGCGACAATTACTACAGAATGAGATCCAAAAAATAATTGTTATCGTTTTTTGTTTTGTTTTGACCTCCAGACTATCAGTCTGCACCATTCCGACGTTCAATCAGATAAAATAGATGATGCGTCCGTTAAAAATCGTACAAAAAAATATATGCATTTTTAATTTAGTGGTATGCAGCTGCGCGTCCATTTCAAGCTTAATTAAGTGTAAAGCTACCTACCCGCGGCGAGCAGGTAGAAAAACGTAAACGAGGGTGAGCGGGATTCCGCGGGAATCCTTACGGGGCTGACTGGGCTCGAATTACACCAAAACGGGCGAGGTTAATGGGGTGACGAAATTTTTTCATAAAAAAAATTGGTTAATAATAACGAGAGAATACGAGATCTGGTTATTGAAGACGAGGCGAGCCTTGGGGAACAGTATACCAAACAGTAGGTTTACTCTCGAGCTACAGGGTATTGCGGGAAGAGGGTGCGAGGAATGTGGGCAGAGGGGTACGTCTGGACGAACGCCTTTGCTTAGCGTTATGCGCGGTAAAGGCTGGCGACTTCTTCTACCGTTTGCATATCCGCGTGGGCTGAGTAGCGGGACATCTGGCGGCCATAGCCGAGCCCTTAAGACTCGTGTGACGTATTCGCTTCGATTTCAATTTTGATCTAAGAGAAGCTACTGTCTTGTATACTGTGCTTGGGGAGTGGATAAGTGGGTGATAAAGTACTGAATCGATCGAGGTGAATTTCGTTTTCAGCGTATTAACTCTTTGGGGCTAGGTGGGTTAAAAACTGTCCCACATTTTCCTTAGCTTTTTATGCATGATGGGCTTTTATGCATTATGCATGATATATTTTAACCCACGTCGAAAAGTTGATGTTATAGTTTTTTGCCTATTTTTAGTAATGTTTTATGTTAAATTACCGAAATCAATGTTTTCTTATACTCGTATGTCTCTTATAATAAAAATAAACTGTGCAACAGGGGTTTTTATTTTCTTTTAAATCGTGCAACTCAGAGTTTAGTTGACGTTTGAAAGATAATGAAAATCCGGGTCATATATTACCTACATAATATGATTGAATATGACCCTGAGGTCACGTCATAGCTGAGTGACCTCAGGGTCATAATCGAGGTGCTAACTAATAGTTGGTAAATTAGGAGCATTAACCCTGCATTTTTTGATGAAGGAAAACCGTTTGGAATGGGTGTAGCCAATTTGGTTATGTACCCACACGAAAATTCCGCGCTAAGTACAGGGTGGCTCAGTCTCCTTTATTGTTTTTTTTTGCTTTTTTCTCGAAAACTATGATCCGTAGGTCCGTATGATTCGTAGTGGGGAACACCAAAAAAATCAGCTGGGTTCACTCTGCCAACGTGGGCAGCCATGTATTTGGTTTTCTTCTGATTTATCTTCAGGCCGATGCATTTTGTTGCTCTGTCCAGTGCTAAAAAGGCTTCCTTGAGGGCTTGTTGAGAGCGTCCGATGATGTCCATATAATATTATTTAGGAGCTATATAAAAATAGCTACCTCCATGTCGGGGAGGCTGTTACCCTGCGCTTTGGCGCGAGGGCTCAGCTACACTGTGGCGGGGGGGGGGGGGGGGGGGTAAGCTTGGTAAAATATATAAAGGGGAGTAAACTCGGCTCAAATTCCGCCAGAACGGGCGAGGTTAATGGGGTGATGAGAATCTCTTGGCAGGGTCAGTGCCGCAGTGCCGCGTGAACAATGAGCCGTACAACGACGAGGTGAAATCGTGAGAAGCCCGTCTACTGCACTCCTTGTGTATTATAACGACGCGAGGCGTTCCTTCATTATGACCGCATACGCTCGCGCATTTTATGTTAGCAAATAAGGGAATAAAGTGATTTCGATTTTCGGGGCGATTTTTCACCTATTTTGATGTCGTTGTTATCTCTCTACTTTGACGCAACTATTAGAATCATTATCTCAAATTATTTAGGCCAGGCAAAGGGCACTTCATGTGAGGGTGACAAAAGCATTCTTACAAATGATTTTGCTGTAAATTAAATATGGATAAGAAGCCAATGACTCAAGGTAAAATGTAAACAGACGTAAAATGGAATACCCAATATTATAAATAGAATATAACGATTTTATAAATAGGATAGAAACGAAAGACGACTTTAGACCGTTGTCTAGGGTAGACTGTGGACAACGGCGGCTGCAACGTCGCCGAAACGTCGGGTGCTACAAACTTCGCGCGGTAAATTCGTGTTATCCTATTTATAATGTCAAACAACCGCGATAGTCTTCGCTTTCATAATACCCAATATGTTCTGTGTAGCAAAAAATCCATGAACGAAATTCTGTAAAAATGCTCAAAAAGACTTTTGCAATGAGGATAACAACAATCGCTTTAACCCTGATGTGCACAACCAACTTTTACCTCGTTGTTACACAACCGGAGTACCCGGGTGTCCACCACTAGCTTTTCCTAATTACTGAGTTTGCATATGAACGGAATCATTTGGAACCAAATTAGTTCATTATATAAACATCAATAGAAACTATCTAAGCCATTTCCAAGTCCCCTAGCCCACTACAGCTTCCATGAAAAGAGATAGAAGTAGGCTTTCCGAGCGCTGCACCGATAGCGTGCAATTCGTTTTGACCTTGGGTGGCCGGCGTATGTTCAGAATTAATGTAGTGGGAATAGTTGTGTGAGGATTTGGATTTCGTTTTAGTATCTGCGCGTTATTCAGAATCGTCCTATTGAGGAGGACTGACGTGAACTGAGCAGAAAACTGTAACCACGTGATAAGCGCACAGGAGCGCGAAAATATGACGAGGTGGGCACCCAGGTACCCAGTTGTGCACATAAGGGTTAAAAATATAAATTTGAAAATCTTTCGTTAATCTCAGTCAAAGGAATTAACCAAACTGGAAACCTTTCAAAGTTTACTAGTTTTTTAATAAAATTAGGAAAAATATTGATTGCAGTTTTAATTTTCAACTTCGTTAGAGGTTTTATCAACTTACTGACTTTATTAAAATTCGACATTGCGATATGTTGTTTTAAAAATCGGAATCTGGAAATCATTAGTCATTTTGGCTTGTTATTATCGATATTTCGAATAAGATATGGACGATTACTAAATAAAACTTTAATCACGTGAAACTTTTGACCTTTTTGTAACTATTCGTATAACATTTGTATTTATAATACCTTTGATTTGTTTACGCGATGTCTTGTTTAAGATGGCTGACCTCCTTAGGCCAAGATGGTATGCGAAATAGCGTAAAAACAAGTGATTGGAGCAGATAACATCGTCATTGCGGACTTTGTATGGTCCACTCGTGGACATAGGCCTATTCAAATGTCTTCCACGCTCGCCAACCTTGAGCCCTTCTCCTCCAGTCTGGTCTTTCGTGTGGTCTGCCATCCATCCATCCAGCGTAGAGAAGGATGGTCTCGCGGCTAGACACATTCTGGCAATGTGTTAGGTTTTAGGTTACAACATTCAGGCAATGTGTCTAGCCCATCTCCAATTGGAACGTGCGATGGTTTCCACCGCGCCTTCAACTTTTTTCTTACTAATTCATTCGTTGCTCTTTCGGTCGCGCAGGCTGATTACGAACATGATTCGTTCCATTGCTCTTTGTGCACTAATCTTTTCGACTGACTGTCGAGTAAGATTCATGGTCTCCGATCCGTTCGTTAGTATAGACAGGCAAGATTCATTTATTGAACACTTTGGTCTCCAGTGTTATTGGAGGTTCTGTGCGCATGTTTTCATTGGCGCCAAAACTTGCTCAGGCTTGGGAAATAAAATCCGACTCTCGATCTCTCCCGTTTTGTTTTGCCGTTCAGTACGATTTGTGGCCTAGATAGATATAGCTGCTTACGACTTCGACAGGTTATGCAGTTTGAAGGTTGGTGATCTTGATGATGATCTTCGTCTTTGAGATGTCCACCTTTAATACAACTTTTTGGGATTCCTTGTTTCGATCATGGACGACATGTCTTGAATGTTATCAGAGAGCAGAGCCAAGTCGCTAGCGAATCTAAGGCTTGACATTTTCTCTCCGTCAATACCTTTTATTTTCTAGTTTAATTCCCTGAAAACCATTTTCAAAGGCCGTGGCAAACAATTTTGGAGAGAACGCATGCCTTGTCGTACTCTAGCCAGTTGAAATACATCGGTCTACTCACGCAGACATAACTTTCCTAAATTAATTATGTATGTAATTATTTCCCTCTTATAAACAGCTGGCTTTACATATTTTACGATGTAATCCGTAGGTGGCTCTTATTACGAAATAATTTTCTTGGATCGCGGCGCGATCGAGACTTTTACTCGACGGTCATTAAAATTTGAATTTATATTGCTTCGATAGATCCAATTGGGAAATTGGCCGAAATGGCGGAGCTATAAGCGTTTTTTAATATCCTTATCAAGATATTTCATCTCGCAAACTCTACACGATTCCGCCTTTAATGTCTTCAATATGTATACCGAATGTTCATCAATCTGGTCTGTTTTACGCATATATAAAAAAAAACAACTCGAAATAACGATTTTGTTATAGCGATAGTAAGCGAATAACCTCTGGTATAGATTGATCCATGGGAACGAATTGTTCTAAAGGAACAAAATGGAAAATGAATTTGCGGTCAGATAAAAAAACAGCTTCTCGAGTTCAAAAGAAAGATTCAGAATTTTTAGATCCTTTAAAGATTTATATAGAAACTATCTTCTATTATACAGAAAACACATTCTAAAACTAGTAGCAAGCTGAAACTTACAAGTAGTTTATACAACGCTAGTGCTGGGATCAGATCGGTTTATAATTATGGAGAAATACGGTATGTACCTATGATCGGAGAAAATTTCCTGCTCTTGCAAGATAATGCTCGTCCACACGCTGCTGGTTCTGTTACTCGGTACCTTCGGGAGGTCAGTGCAAGGGCGGTCCTAGCCTTACATTTTGGGGGGGGTCACAGTTATGGGCTTAAGGTTTGGGGGGGGGGGTCGCTGTTATGGGCCATGAGATTGGGTTAACGGTTTGTAAATAAAACAAAGTTCCCCTTTATTAGACAATAATTTATTTATGGAAACAAGTGTATTTGCATAAGGAGCTTATTATAAGCCATATATTTAAGATTTGGGGGGGGTCATGACCCCCTTGACCCCCCCCCCTGGGACCGCCCTTGGGTCAGTGTTTTTTTATTTTTTTATTTTTTATTTTTATTATTTTTAAGGAAACATACAGCTGTTACAATAAATTTGTTACAGAATTATTAAGTTAAAAAAAATAAAGCTAATTACATGTTTCCACTTAAACATTCATAATTTAAACACAACAATATTTTTTTTTTGAAGAATTAACTAACACTCATAGGGACAGGTGGGAACTGGGAAGAAAGGAGTCATAATAAGTAAATAAAATTTTATGTAAATACACGTTCCATAATATAGACATACATATTATTTAAAGATATTCTTGAATAAATATTATTTATAATATATTATATATTGCGATTACAATGATAAATCAATACCATCATTAATAATTGCTTTCTTAAGAGCGAATGATGACGTATTGAATACGTCAATATCGCCGAGCTGCGTATTACAAATTTTACATACCCTATACATGAAACAGTTTTGTGCATAATTAGTACTAACCTGCGGAAGGTGGAATAACTCCGTTTGGCGAGTGAGTCGCGATGGTACACGGAAAGATATCATTCCAAGAAGATCAGAACAATCAATATAACCTGCCAATATTTTATGGAAAAACACCACGTCTGCGCATTTTCTTCTTGATTGTAAGGATTGAAGCCCATGAAAAGCAGCTGCTTCGTTGTGATTGGGAAAGGACAAGAAGGAGCGATAATTCAAATGTTTCAGGAACACATTTTGAATACGTTCAATTCTCTTTATGTGAACATTATAACAAGGAGACCATATTTGAGAAGCATATTCGAGGTGACTGCGGACGAAAGCGTAGTACAAGAGTAATAGAGAATTTTTTACTGCGAAATGTTTTGAAGTTCGAAGTACGAATCCTAACATACTATATGCTTTTTTCGTGATGTTATCTATGTGGGAGTTATATAATAACTTACTATCTAAAAGAACACCTAGATCCCGGATTGCATTTTTCTTGGTTATCGAGAAACCATTGACAGTATAAATAAATGGTAGAATATTGTTTTTCCGCGTAAAACTAACGGTAGCACATTTCGCAGCATTCAGGAATAAACGATTCGAGGCGCAATAAAGAGATAGTCTATCTAGATCATCCTGGACCAATTGACAGTCGTCAAGGGAATTAATAGGTGCGTACATTTTCATATCGTCAGCAAAAAGTAAAAACTTAGAAAATTTAAAACAGGTATTTATGTCATTGATATAAAATGTAAATAGAAGGGGCCCTAAAAGGCTACCCTGTGGCACACCCGAGGATATACTTGTCCAGTCGGACTTAAATCCTCCAATAACCACACGCTGGCAACGATTTTGTATGTACGATGCAAACCAACGTAGTAAATCACCGTGAATTCCAACTGCACTTAATTTTGAGATAAGATTAGTATGGTCCACCTTGTCAAAAGCTTTGCTGAAGTCAGTATAAATAGCATCCACTTGATTGCGTTTACTCATTTGAAGCGACAGGAAACTCGTAAACAAAGTAAGATTAGATACCGTAGACCTGCCAGATCTAAATCCATGCTGTTGGGGTAGAATACAATGAGTAGTTGCCGCATATAATTGATCGTAAACTATTTTTTCAAATAGCTTACTGATGATGGAGAGTTTGGAAATAGGACGATAGTTAGTAACATCAATTTTCGAACCTGATTTGTATACCGGTGTAACAAAAGCTTGCTTCCACTCGTCGGGAAAGGTGCCATAACAAACCGACCTCTTGAAAAGTAAGGTAAGCGGCAAGGCCAAAGTATGACCGCAGCGAAATATAAACAAAGGTGGGATACCGTCTGGTCCAGCACTTTTATTGAGATCGAGCTTGCTAATATACTCCTTCACCAATTCTTCAGTGATTTCAATAGACGAGATATTACTACCATGGCATTCGATATGAGCAGAAGTACTAGGACTAGCGGAAATCGGTTCAAACACGGATTCAAAATACTTACAAAACATATTACACACTTCCTCCCCTGACGCAGAGACACTACCTAAGTACGTTACTCTTTTAGGGACAGAGTCGGACTTCCGGAGGGATTTGGCATAAGACCAGAAGGACTTAGGATTGCTAAGAATATTTGTTTCAATTTTTTTAATGTACATTGCATAGCAATCCCTGTTTATAAGTTTCTGCCTGGACCTCAACAGGGAAAATTTGTTGTAGTCAAGCGGGTTGTGAAACCGTTTAAACCTTTGATGGTATCGATACTTCTCCTTGGTAATATTAATTAATGAAGCTGTATACCAAGGGGGATATTTGGATGCCCACACCAATTTCGTTGGCACATAAAGATCAATTACCCTAGCCAGAATTCGATAGAAACCGCTTAAGGCAGAATTAATGTCAGTGTTACATATAAGATCTTTCCAATTAAACGCCGCAAGTTCAGCATTAATTGCGATATAGTCAGCTTTATTAAACTGTGTCACCTGCCTGCGCGAATCCTGAAGTGGTATCACGAGATCTAGGGAATATTCTATAACGAGGGCTCTGTGATACTTGTAATCCTCAGGAACTATTGGGTTGTCGCTAGCATAAACATTAAGATTTTCATTGCATAGGACCAAATCTAACGTTTTCCCCAAAGTGTTGCGGATACCATTATATTGGCGAAGACCAGCCAAACACATAGTGTCCAGAGTTAAGACAGCATGAGCAGAGGATGAAAAGTTAGTAGACGTTAGAAATGAGCTATTACCTTCGCGATCCCAATCGATTTCAGGCAGGTTGTAGTCACCAACTAAAATAAAGGCATCTTTAGGATGGCTGAGAACAATGTCAACTAGTCGAGACATAAATGTTTCAATATTTGTATTATAATTAAGTGTTCTAGGGAAGTACGCACAACATATGTGAACTGAACTTTTACACCCTTTTAAAGATGACGACGGTATGGTGACCCAGATGTCCTCAGCGCACGTACTCCACAAAGGCTGATCGTGAGCATGTATCTCGTTTTTAATGGCTAATAGAACACCACCACCATATTCCTGGCCCGTAGACGCGTAGTTCCGGTCACGTCTGAATACTGTATATCGGCCATCAATCAACTCGCTGCTCGATATTCCTTGGTGAAGCCAAGTTTCCGTCAGTGCAATAATGTCGAATTCATATGCTTTGAAGGATTTCGTTTGTTTTGGTTCGGAGACCTCTAACATTTTGGTAATAGATGAATAATTTCATAAGGAGTCGTGAGGCACTTGGACCAAAACAAAACTTACGCCCATAGGACGCACAATAAATAAAATAGGTGTGTGAAGACAGTATTTGACTAAATTGAAGAGATAATAAATTAATGTTGATATGCTCGAAGCTTGAAAAATAACAGCGAAGCAACACAATGAAGACGCAGATGGATAGAACAAATTATGCACAATATTGACATGTATTAATAAGTATATAAAATGACCCAGGACCAATGAGAAATAATCGATCCACGATAATTGAACATGCAAGAGGTTATGACTAATACATTTAAAGTGATAGGTAACAATATAAAGATATTGAAATAAAACAGGGAAAATATAAATTGCCATATACAAGATATAAACAAGAGTTTTAGAATATAAATAGGTGAAATATATCGCTATAAACAAGTGTATGTATTGGATAAGGATACAGGACTGATATTGGAATAACTTAGACGGGCTGAAAGGTGTTGATATGGAACAGTAAGGAGATAGCTTTTGAGAAGGGTCATTTGAGGTAGAATGCAGTAAAAAAGAATAGCAAGTTATACGATTTTTTTCAGGTCCGCTTCTCTTCCTATAAAAATTGCTTGAGCCTTTTCATGTTGTCTCACGTGAATGCGGCAGTTGGAAACCCAGCAGAACTTATATCCTTTCTGCTTCGCAGTCAATTTCGCATGGTACAGCAAGTTTTTGGTGTGCAAGCAATGTGGTGGCCCGCCATGAGCCCTGATTTAAATCCGATCGAGCACGTATGGGACATCTTAAAAATACGAGTGAGAAGACGAAAGTTTGTCCCAAGTAACATTCGCGAACTGAAAGAGGCCACACTTGAAGAAAGGCATGGTATTCCTCAAGAAAACTTAAAAAAACTCGTAAAGTCTTTTATCATCTTTGTGAAGCCGTGACAAAAAGTAAAGGGGGAAATGCCCCCTGATAGTTACAAAATAAATTATTTTGTGTTGTGCCTTTTTATTAGATTTTTTCATTAATTTACGCGATACGTTTGTTTTCGATTTTGTTATAAAACAGTTTTTTTTTCGTCTTTCGGGAGTACCTTGTAAAAAATGGTAACCCTTGGCATTTTTGATTGGCTTCGGCTCTTTTACAATAAATAGCACCATAAAAATATATTTTTTTCGATTAAATACTTTCCAACTAGAATTTTTCAGGTGGCCCGTTTTTTTTGCTCGTCAGTATATTTCTCCTCGTGGAACAAGACTATAGCAAAAGCAATTTTGAGTTATGGCCTCAAGATTATATAACTATAACTCAAGAATGCAGTCTTATTTCAAACATTTCTTCGGTAATCGGTTTTTCTTTATTCGGAGAAGCAATAAAAAATTGGTGAGCATACGGCTAAAAATATGATTGTTCAGTCATTTCAGTGTTTATGTATTATTTTTCAGCGCCAACATCCCTGATAGGTACGGAACCCTAAATCTAATCGGTTTTTACCATTGATGAAGTAAACAGATTGACGAAAGAATTTTCGAAATTGGACATTGCATTCTGATTTCTGAAATATCGATGACTCAGACAGATATTTTTTGTGTTTTTCTGGTTCTAAAAGTTCTAAGACGTTGAGATATTTGTTTTTGTTTTTTTTTTAGGTAAATGCAAGACGCTTCGCGCTAGCCTTGTGTTGCGAAGTCGGGCTGGCGCTAGCATAATTCTGAAGAAAACAAGAATCAGTCTATTAAAGAATGACTTCATAACTAAATGTGGTCATTGCCGAAACAACACAATAGCAGTAAATAGGATGGTTAGGTCCATCCACCCCTGTTTTTTGCTACCTACTAAGAAGTCTTGGATTTTCGGGGGTTGAAATATTCTTACTTTTTCCGACTTACATAAACAAAATAAGCCACAACCTGCCATCTTTCATTTTCTTTGACCTCAATTAATTTTACAAAAAATTCATCGGCTAACTTTAGAATTCTACTTTCCCTCTATGCATTTAATAACATTGACAATTATTTTTTAACTAAGAATGTATTTTGCTTTTTCGTTACAGTTGCTAAGATTAAAAATGATCTTCATTAATTTAATTTTAATTTTAATTTATTATACAAGCAAACACTTTTACAGATTAAACAATCCTATTTGTTGTTTAATAAATTTATATTACACACAAGAAACATAGGTATGAAAGCATTGTGATGATCTGTATCTGGTGTGCCTGAGAGCAGGGCATTTAAATGTTGAGAAGTCTTGGCCACTTATGCCATCCGTATGACATTCATGCCCATTCCCCAGGCCCAAATAAAGACATGGCTACGCAGGAACACCGAAGAAACCCACCTTACAGAATGGAAACAAAATGCAGGATGCAGGAAAACAAAGAACGCGGTTCCGGAAGCGTCCAAAAAACTTGCCCGCAACCTCACCAGATTAAAAAGGGACAAAATCCGTAAAGTCATAGGTACTATGACAGGCCACTGTCCCCTAAACAAACACCTGTTTACCATAGGTGTGACAGACAGCCCTCTATGCAGAGGATGCATGGAGGAAGAAGAAACGCCACAGCATGTGCTCATGGAATGCAGGAGCGTGGCAGAGCAACGGGCAAGAATACTACAATCTCCAGCATCTGTCCCGGAGGCCTGTAGCAACCCAAACAGGCTGCTAACCTTCTGGGACAGCCTGGGTTGGCTGGAGTAACATAAATGGAAACATGAGCCACGCACAACGGCCCAATCAAGAGGCCAAGTGCGGGAAAAAGCCCAGTCAAACTAACTAACTAACTATGACATTCATGCGAGACAATGGCTCCGCCAAGACTATGTGAAGATCAGGTACCTTTCTCTCTGCAAACGGAGAGTATTGCGTGCAATCATATTGCGACCGAAATTGCTCGGATGGGACAGTGTATAGTATCCGTATTGCTTGGAGTACAAAAAACTTAGGAAACGGTTTTGCAATTACCTAGCGTTAGTGTATATAGGCCTCCTGTGAAAATTCCAAATGCCGGCACTGCCTCAATATCGATCCGTACAGCAATCTCATCGCATACATATCGCTGAATTATTATTTATTATTAATATTTATTCCGTAGCCGGCGATTGGGGAGGGGGTCGCCCTCGCAGCCAATACGCTGCTGTTGGTGCCGCTGGATTTCGTACTCCATTCACGATTCGCTTCCATTTTTGACAATTTTTTGCCACGTCACGAGCAACCCTAGCCGATAATGGTTGATTTTTAAGGTAGTCTTTGATGTTATTTAGCCAGGTTTTCTTCGGTGCCGATCGCTGAATTCTCCATTCTGTCGGACGGTCTCGCCAAAGAAGTTTACGTGGCAAGCGATTATCGTGCATTCGGCAAACATGGCCGAACCATCGTAGTCGACGTTTTTGTACTTCTTCTTGAATGAATTACTTCATCGCTGAATTACTTCAAGTTGGCGGGTATGAATCCAAGAAGCCCAAATGATTAGCTTGAGAGTGCTTCCACCTGGCTACGATATGTGAGCGTGCAGTCATATTTAATACTGAAGTCGGTCATTGCCATCACTCGATGGAGCCGACTTACTGCCAGTAAGTAATTATGGATAAGTATCAGCAGTGATATACCAAACAAGACTTTCTACATTACTCTTTATTCTTCTTCTTATATCGGTGCCTTTTTTTTGGAGGTTGTATATAAATATAAATAAATAATTATTATAAGAGAGACATTTATATAAATATAAATAAATAATTATAAATTTAATATAAATATAATTAAATATAAATAAATCATTATAAATAAATAATAATATTAAATATAAATAAATAATTATAAATTTAATATTAATATTAATTATTTAATATTACATATATATATATATATATATATATATATATATATATATATATATATATATATATATATATATATATATATATATATATATATATATATATATATATATATATATATATATATATATATATATATATATAAAAATAAATAAATATAAATAAATATAAATAAATAAATATAAATTTAATATAAATATAAATTTAATATAAATATAAATTTAATATAAATATTAATCTTAATATATATAAATTACGTGTCACGTTGTTTGTCCGCGATGGACTCCTAAACTACTTAACCGATTTGAATCAAATTTGCACACAATGTGCAGTTTGATCCAACTTGAAAGATAGGATAGCTTACGTCTTAATATAGTCGCGATATTATTTTATTGCAATGTCTATTATTTGACATTCGCAATTATCTGTTAGTTCCAAACGATTTTGACAGATGGCGCTATCTATTGAGTAATCCATAGATGGCGCTGCTATGTTAAACCTACAAACGTCATAGTCGGCCAAGCGTTATTCTAAATTCAAAATATTGTGAAGGTAATACAGTGAAATTATTCCTGCTTTTTAATTATTTGTGCTTCATTGTTCAAAACTCTTTAATTAAAATATATACATGTAAGTATTATCACATAGTTATAAAAGTGGAATAACTGCAGTATAGGAACCTCTCCAATTTTTTCATTTTAATGCTAAATCTGGAAGAAAATTGTGTCGGTCGCTATAAATAAGCGAGATATAGGCATTCAAAGTTTAAATTTTAAAAACAGGCCAAAATATTATAATATAAAAATGGATGTTGGTATATCTGTATGCCCGTCTGTCCGAGTTTAATAGACTCCGAAACCGTTTGACCGATCACCATGAAAGTTGGCATATATATGTATTTTTTCATGGTTAAGGTTTTTATATATATCCGCTTTGTTGCAACTTTCAACTAGACGGCGCTGCAGCACACCAACTTCTATACTGCTCAACCGATCGCCATGAAGATTGGTATACATTGGTATTTGAGAACAGATATAACACGGGCAACGCCGGGTAATACCACTCGTTATATATATAAATATAAATACCTCGGCTATAGATGCTGCTGCCGGAACAAGTCTCAAATTCATCAGCCAAGAAATTCAGTATATTCCTGGGCCTTTCCATTCTGATATTTTGCCCTGGA
This sequence comes from Micropterix aruncella, assembly GCA_944548615.1. Classification (NCBI taxonomy): domain Eukaryota; kingdom Metazoa; phylum Arthropoda; class Insecta; order Lepidoptera; family Micropterigidae; genus Micropterix; species Micropterix aruncella. Next base: position 18,905,738 of record OX155951.1, on the reverse strand, counting down.
TAATAAGTTGTAGAAGGTGGTACTTATTACTGCTTCTTAATGTAGCTAAAATACTCTACTCCATATTACTCTGTGCACTTTTTAATTTGTGTCGGTAGTAGCGGTGGCTCTGATTAGGAGTTTGATATGCCATAATATAGTATTTTGTTTCTTAATATTTCTTTCTGAACATAACAATATGCATCCACTTTGTCAAATCATCCCCTACTAGAGGACTCTTGTTGACGGTAGAAGGGCTATTATCGGAATGTACATTTAACATGTAATGTTTAGATACTAACATATGTAAATGATGGAGCATGTTACTTAGTTTGTTTAATTTTTAATTCCCTGTAAAATTGAGAACACTGCATTTCAAAACACCAGAAAAGGTCTACAATGTTGGGTTCAGAGGCATGGACTCTCACAGGTCAAATAAAACAGGCCTTCCAAATGTAGGCTTACTGAAGAATGCTGAATGAAAATCTCTAGGATAGCAACAGTTCGTAATAAGAAAGTCTTTGTCTCACCCGCTTATGGTAAGTGCCTATCATAAGCCGTTAAATTAAGTTGTTGCAATAAATAAGGCAAAATTTCTAGATAAAGAAATCAAGGTTGAGGAAGAACAGCTTGGCCAAACAACCAGTGCACAGCTTTCTTCAGAGTCACTTATTATTATTCTATCTATGTATATCGTAATGTATCAATTCAGATCAAGTAATTAAACTTATTAATATCAATTAACCCGAAGAAAGTCCCGACAAAGAGAATAGCCATAAGTCTGGTGAATGTATGGTACATCGATGAGCTCGAGACACTGTTCAGGCACAGTATACCGAGTTAGAAACAGTAAACGCACTCCCGAGTGGAATGGCGATGCGGGGATAATATGTGAGGGAAGGGAGCAGAGGGATACGTCTCGCCGAACGCTTTCGCTTGGGGGTTACTTGCGGTGGGCAAAATTCTGGGATGTTTGAACATCTGCATCGGAGGAGTGGCGCCCATATGAGGGCCATATGCGAGCCCTTAGGACTCGTGAGGTCGTTTGCTTTGATTTCAATTTTGTTCTAAGAGAAGCTACTGTCTGGTATACTGTCGTTTAGGTTAATCTACTTAAATAGCAAAAACAATTCAAACTAAAATTTATAAATAATACACAAAATAAATCTGTGCAGTCGAAAATAGATTAGTTTCAATTATTCTTACAGGACTGTTCACTTACAATTAAAAACTAAATATCTAGCCAGTAAAAGGCCTAAATCCTATGTAGTGTATAGAGGCCGCCACTTAAGACATCAAAACAGGACACTCATCAAAGTTGCGCTGTGTGGTTTAAACAGATCCACAGTTGCACATTGAGTTACTGCGAATGCTCCATTTATTCAAAGTTGCGTTGCATAGTCCATGACCAGCGTGGAAACGTTTCAACTGGGTCCATACTTTCTAAGCTAGTTGAAATCTGTGGGTGAGATCACGGTTTCGTGAGAGATTGGTTGTGTAATCTTGCTTACATTCCAACTATATGCGAATTTCGTTTAACAGCAGCAAGAGTTTGGGGTACCCCTTAAGACACGTGACGTCGCTTGCTTCAATTTCAATGTTGTTCTAAGAGAAGCTACTGTCTGTATACTGTGGCGATTGCGTCTGGAGTGCTTGCAAAAAAAAAAAACAGGCGACAGATGATCCTAGAGCCTTTGTCGAATATTGCAGGGAACATCGCTCAAGCCGAAGTACAGTATTACTTAGGCGCACCCAATCTTCTGCAAAGCTCTGACCCACAATAATATTGGCACAATAATAGCAGTTACCTACTCATAATAGAACCACAATAAAATCACACAAAAATATCTGTCCTTCCAATAAAGTTCAGTAGTATATGCGAGATTATTTTTAACAGCTGGGACTTACGCAGAGTGATTAAGAAAATATGCTGTCACATTACAACTTACAAATGCCATTTTTATGAATGAAAATGTTACATTGTTAAGTTTAACTAGATGTATAAGGTTTAAGTAAATACCCAATAAAACTTATATAGATAAAACAGTTTCATTTCAAACATGTGCAGTAATAAATAGGTTGATAACACAGTCATATAATTAAATTCCTTACGTAGGTATGAATAATGCTACATGGAAGCTATCTACTGTGCAACAGCCATAGTTTGCAGTCATGTTTATGCAGGTGGAATGAATTCTATCAGAACCATAACAATAATCATAATCTCAATCATAATAGGCCATCATTTTTTTTAATAATCAGAATCCTAATCAGAAAAGCAATAATTATTGCATCTTTATTTGGTATGCTGGTTTCCTGGATTATAACCTAGCAGATAGGAGATTCTGCAGATGGACGGATTTTAGTCACTACTTTTATAAATCTTTACACTCTTTGCGGTAAAGGCTAACTTTATCGTTTATTTAATAACATCACTAGGCAGTATGCCGGCAATTACCACATGTTCTAATGATCCCGGTCGACACTGCATCACTTTGGTGATCTAACTAGTGTTTCAAAATGGCTATGGAAGTTTGAATTTTCAAATTACTTGACCAATAATAACTTTCTTCTGATTTGCGTAGGCTGAATATTGGAAAGTACAGGAAGCGATATACTAATTATATCAGTGGATTTCCATCTACTGGGACACTACTATAGGGTTTTCCAATAATGGTGGGTTTATGTTGATAGTCTATTATGCAATAAAAAGCTGTGTGAGGTAATAACAAAATTACTTTTTTATTTGAAATTCCCATGTATGCCATTATGTATTCTTTCAAATGTCCGCCGTGGCTTTGCACGGTGGCACGGATCCGAGAGGTCCAATTTTCAATGACCGATACATAGATCCGGCTGAATTTAAGCGATGGCCTGGGTTATGAAGGCATCGTTCGATTGCCGTTTATTGGCATAGACCTGCGACTTCAGGAAACCCCACAAGAAAAAGTCTAGCGGGGTCGAATCGCATGATCTTGATGACCAATTCACGTCAACTCTGTGAAAGACAACCATGCACTAACGAACACTCATTTTGATAAAAAAGTTTTAATGAGCTGCTCAATCGTGCAACTTGCCATGGTGATTTGGCATCAGTGACTGAATAATAAACAACAGATTTGACAGACCCTGCCAAAACAACATGGCCGCCACAGACTGTCAATATCGACCTGCCCTTATTGGAAAACCCTATACATCTACTGGGACACAAGCGCTTTCCAGCCATACTGATATCAGTACTCAGTGGCAGAGAAAGCCAGCATAAGATTTTACCCTCTAAAAACGCCAGTGTGTGCACCCCAGAATGTATTGATGCCTTATGACTTACCCTTGTTGTCACTTAAAAGATATTGCTCGATAAAGGTTTTTCATTAAGAAATCGTATGTATGAGTATAGTTTTTGAAATATATGCATTATAGGAATCTTTCTCAAAAATAAAAAAAAATAGAAACACTACTAGATTCGATCATTGTAATGCTAAATGCGATAGAAAAAAGCCTCAGATACCGAATATTTCAAGAGAAAAAAAATACATATACACGTTTTTTTATCTAGGTTTTAAAAAAAACTAACAACCTACTGCCAACTAAGCCTACCGAAATGTATGGGTTTTAATCTTTTTTAAATGTCTAATCTCGCTTATTTATTGAGACCAAATAAATATTATTGCAGATTCGGAATCATTATATCGGGTTCTGTTTAAAAATCAACAATGTAGAACAGGTTCCTATACTGCAATATTACCAAAAAAAGACCCAGACTACTAAATTCGATCATTTTTATGTTAAATCTAAAAGAAAATGGCGTTGGGTTTTTGGCGTTGAAGCGTCAAACCCATACATCTTAGTAGGTTAGGTTAAAAAAATAATACATAAACACCTATTTGGCGGTAGGTTAGATTAGTTTTAAAAAAAAAAATAATCCTAAAAACTGAGTTTTAAACATACCCTTTTTTTCTTGTGTATGTAAATATTTTTTTTCTATTTCAAAATTTGACGCGGCCCAAGTTTTTTTCTTTCGTATTTAGCATTACAATGATGGAATCTAGTGGTATTTCTTTATTTTTTCGATTTTTGAGAAAGGTTCCTATACTGCAACAATTCTCTTTATTTTTGAAAAAGAAGCAGCAGCTAGCAGGTAGCAACATCTAATATATTCCGTTTTTTGTACTTATGAAATTTGTTTGTTGTCTTACCTTCGACTTTTCCAGTAGCCAAAATGGAGATCGTCTTAATTGCCGGAACAGCCCATGCAAAAAGATGAAAGTATTGTGAATTAGCTTCGATTGCTTCGTGCCCCCATTTCAATCCAGCCGCTAAGAACCACGTCAGTGTAAGAACCACCCACCATATACTGGACGCCATACTGAAGAAATACAGAACCATGAAGAGAATTGTACACATTTCATGTTTTGTCCCTTGCGTGATTGTAGAGATCATTTGCAGGCGATCGACGTCAACAAGCGGCGGAAAAGGTTCTCTGCAGGAGACGGTGTCGCCGGCGCCCCATCCGACAACATACGCCATAGCGACCATCAGGTAGCACACCGAGAGGAAGATGATTGGTCGTTCTGGGTAGCGGAAGCGATCCGTATCGATCAGAAATGTGAGGACTGTGAAGAGGCAGCTGACCGTGCAGAGTGCGGCCCAAGCGCCGATCCAAATGCGGGAAAACCGCCTCTCTCGCTCGCTGAAGAACATCCCGTCGCAGGGGGCGCCGCAATCCGGCTCAATTTTATCCCCCACTTTTAGCTTATAATCCATTCCTTTAGGAACTTTGAACTGCATCGGGCAGACGAACCCGTAGTCTTTTGCGCCGGGTAAAAGGGATGGATCTAAATTGCGCCCGGGCGGAGGCCGATAATCTACTCGCGAACGGGAACCAGTTCTTTCAGCCATATCTCCTTGACTTCCCGCCGGATCCGGCACGCATAAAACTCCAGCATTCGCTACGGGAAATTTGTTGCATTCCAAATTCTCAGGCCAGGTGAACCCGAAGCGGTTCATGATCTCCTCGCACTTATCTTTAGCCGATTCGCATAATTGCCGACACGGCGGAATCGGATTCTCCAGAATCGTACAAACCGGTGCGTATATGGAGCACAAAAAGAATTGCAAATCCGGCGAACATTTCACTTTAATGAGTGGGAAAAATTGATGCACTTCCAAGCCGGCGTCCTCCTGCTTCGTGTGGTGCAAAAGGTTCGGCATGATCGTCTCGTTGTATTTGATGTCCATGCAGAAAGGGATCGTGATGGGCTCGCAGCGTCCATGGTGAGGCAGGCTGTCGCCTTTTATGACAGTCACTCGCGAATTGCTGTAGTGCGCTCCGCGGGTGGAAACAGCCAGCCACAGTATAACCCAAATCACCCACATTTTCCTCGGCACTCTTTTCATAAACAAAACTTCATCACTTGCGCGGCGAAGACTCCCCGTTTGACGCGTACGCGCGGCGCGTCGGTCAACAAAACAAACGAAATGCGAATGAAAATAAAACATGAACGAGCAACGGCACCTTCAGTGTTGCCATTAATATTATTGTCAAACGCCAAAATCAGTCAGAATATGTTGCCATACAAATAAAAGAATTTCCCAAAACGGTAGGGAAACGCTACCTGAAAACAAGTCTGCATTATATAGATTTTTAGGCTGGAAATACACGTCAGATATTTTCTATACGACTGTCTGATCCGACTATCGAAAGGCGCTCTTGCCATAACATTCAATACGATGTCCGATTCAAATCAAACAAATGAGACTATCGAAGACTTTCGAAGTTTGTTGAGACTATCGGATCGGACTGTCGTATAGAAAAAAACGGACGTGTATTCTCGGCCTTAATGTTCATTTTATCCCATTTTATCTTGGGCGGCTGTTCCAAGAACTTTCGGTCTGGGAAATTGCTTCCTTTTTAAAATTTATTTTTCATCTTAGTAAATTTTGTTTCTAAACGAGATTATTCTCATAAAAAACTGGGTTGTCATTGATTTTTTAAAAAATTGAAAGGCCTTGGTTACCGAGGAAAAGCATTTTTATGTCCAATTTCTGGATATTCATATTCGTTTTCTTAGTAACAAAGTCCTAAAAAAATGGCTTTCGAATCAGTTTTTATGTAGAATAATCTCGAGTACAAACAAAATCTTCTAATATGCATAATGTTTTTTCAGAAGAGTATTTTTTTTCCTCAATTTTCTTGTAGTTGGACTACCACTTGAAAGGTTAGTTGTACTGTACTGAGTTGTACTGTAGGGTGATATTGCAAACTATAGAATTTGAGATTTTGGTCCCAAAAGTAGATTTAATATCCTCTAGTATCCGAAAATAAAATACATATTTATAAGACAAGTAGTTAAATATAAATTTCTATGAGTACATATTTCATGAATATTTTAAATCGGCGACTAGAGCAATATGATCAGACGGAGCTACGACGCTTGGTAATGCGGTGTGCTGTTTCAATTCTTCGATGCTAGGCAGAGGAATAACTTGCTCGACGTGTATACTATCTTTAGTGTAAAAAATATAGTCTAGGCAGTCGGTGAATCCGACTGTAAAATTAGTGTATGGCGGAGTGCCGTAGGCGCTATCAAGAGGAACATCTTGCGAGAGGCTCAATCCCTCGATCTTTTGCTCTGCATCTGTAAATAAAAACCAAAATATGAAATATTCAAAGGCGAGGAAGATTTCTGTTGATACTTACTACTTTTCCAATCTATGTGATCTCCATCCACGCTCCCTTTGATATAAAGCTGATAAATTCCGCAGTCAGGCACACTATTGAAATCTCCACAGAAAACCATGGATACCCGTTTATCTGGATGGGATACTTTCAACCTCGTTAGAATATCTTGAAGCCATCGTATTGCCAGTCCACCTTGCAGCAACCGAATGTGATCGGCATCCGGGTGAAAATATAAATGCGTGTTGCCAACGAGCAAAATCTCATCGGGACATTCTATCGGTTTCAAGACAACTGCTTGCACAGCCGTCGCCTTTTCCATCACTCTTTGCACCAATGGTTCATTATCTCGTATCTTTTCCCAGATATCGTCGAATATCGGTGATGTTCCTAACGTTTCACTGAAGACAATCCGGTGGGAATCCAACAGCTCAAAGCGTTCTGTATTGTAGAAACACGCTACTCCCTCTGCTACCAAAGCGCCTTTTTTACAAAATATTCCTTTATAATTTTGTTCGGATAGCACTCGTTGGAGGTCATAGTGAAAGAGTTTAGTGTCCACTTCTTGAAGGCATATAATGTCGCTATTATAACCTGAAAAAAAAAAAAGTTGTGTCACCCCAAGACTTTCCCGGCAAGTAGCCAAGGACTGAATCCATATGAATATTAATTTAATAAATAAAATCGATGAGCGCCTTCTCTCGGCTTGCGGACGAACCCGGTTGGGTCCCGTTGCAATTGCCCCGGGGGTTCGTTTCTCGGCTAGCCTCAGGTGGCTCGGCATAAATATTTGATTATAATGTATGGCGGAATTTTAAAATATTATTAGTACAGTTTGTATATGAGATATTCCAACCAAAATTTGACAATGTGATTTCGGTCCAACAAGGCATCTGCGTACCAAATTTCAAGTCTCTTAGTCCAATACTTCGAGGATGATATGACAAGTGCACCCCCGGTGGACCGATTTCAACCACAATCTTTTCAACTCTTACCATGACCAGATGATGCCTGCATATCAAATTTCAGCTTAAGGATTACCAAAATTCAGGATTAAGCATTTGGGCGCTATCGTCACAGTATACCAACCAGTAGCTTTACTCTCGAGCTACAGGGCATCGCGGGAAGAGGGTGCGAGGAATGTGGGCAGAGGGGTACGTCCCGATGAACGCCTTTGGTTAGCATTACGCGCAGGTAAATGCTGGCGACCTTTTCGAACGTTTGGATATCTGCGTGGGCCGAGAAGCGGAACATCTAGCGGCCATATCAGAGCTCTTACAACTCGTGACGTATTCGCTTTGATTTCAATTTTGTTCTAAGAGAAGCTACTGTCTGGTATACTGTGCTGTCGTGGAGGAATACACAGACATACACACACACACACACACGCACGCACGCACGCACGAACGCACGCACGCACGCACGCACGCACGCACACACACAGAAACACAGCAGACTTAAATCTGGAAAAGATCTTAATCCTTAAAAAGTTAGCCATGGGAATGAAACTCTAGACAGCATGTTTTCAACCCTCGAAAATTTCTTTGTAGTGGGTGTTACTGCACGCATACTAATGTATAATGGTGGCTTATTCGATGAAGATGACTTTTTTCATATATGATTACATAATTGCATAAATACGAAGATCGGCCGCTCGCGAGATATCGCAACGGAAAAACCACCGATCGGAGGTATTAGCATTCCAGCGGTTAATCGTCTCGGGGTGGCTCAAAATGGGTATTTACCTCTTCATCTTGAAATATTTTTTAGCGCATTCACAAGACTTTCCCTCCTTGTCGGTTGGTGGGCCAGGAAAGTAAATATGTAGAACCACACTGTCAAGAAAATTTTCTGCCGAGACATTTAAATGACGGTCTGGATCAACGAGAGGAATGAAGGAAGCTTCGTAAAGATTTTTACCTATTAGTTCCTTCAGGATTAACTGCTTTCGATAATCGATTCCTAGGGCGTACGTAGGACAGTACGGAAACAGTTCTAGCCGACTAAAATCTGAGTCGGTGTATAAATCGGCCAGTATATTGTATGATACGACTCTGAAACTGAAATAAAACAAAAAGTTATTCGGCGTATTAGTTTAAAAATATAGGTTTACATTATGGGTTTATTGGACACTAAAAAAAACAGACCTCTTTCCTTGGAGACGTAATCCCGTGTATAAATGTCTAGTTTGGAACGGACAATGGCCCGGTCCGGCCTCTACGTAATCGATTGTGATTGCTTCTATCTTTGGACCTTTCATTCGAGAATTTCCTAAAATTTAAATACAATAATTTGAACATGCGTTGGTTTGTTCTTTGAAGACGTTTACTATATTGCTATACTATAATCTATAGTCTAATCAAAGTCTGTGCCCCAAGGGCCGATTTAACCCCTTGAGTATGATACGACCAAATCTGGTTCTGAAACAATTATCCGTTGAGTATGATACGACCAGATCTGGTTCCGAGTTTTTTCACTTCTTTGACGTTCTCATATTTATTCATAATTATCTAATTGTTTTACAAAATGATATTTCAATATTCTATATTCGAAATTTCAATGCAATCATTGTGCAGTTGTTCTTTTTATGATTGGTGTAGTAGTTTCGTAGTTATAGTACTTTAAGGTCGATGTCGCCGAAAATCCTGCAAAAGAGACAGATGCATCCATGAACATACCCATTTACTCCAAGGGTTAAAAAGAAATGCGGTTTGGAGGGCTGCATTATAAAATACTTCGTATGCAACTTACAAAGGAAAAACGCATTTGTATTATTGTTTTAATTTATTCAAAAAATATCAAATTACAAAAAAAATGAGGGAAATTTGAGGATGTTGGTTTTTACTTACTAATGCATCATAATTAATTTTAATATTTGTTGTTGATAAATGAAGCAACTGAGTAAATGACATCAGAGGGGGAACATCTATATTTTCACTTCATAAATTTCATGATGTAAAAACTGCTTTTGCAAAGGTACGTGCTTCCCAGCATTGAGTCCAGTGTAAGCTATAAGTTTCGCAAGTATCGTTCTTCTGGCAGCAACTTGAAAAAGCCAATCCAGTTTCAGTTCTTCCTTGGTAAAAATTATCTGATTGCAAATCACATAATTACAGTTGAAGGTCTGCTCTGCTTACATTCTTAATTGAACTTGTAAGGGGCTGAGTAACAACTGAAATCTCTCTTTCGATTTTCTAAAGTCGCTAAATCGATTTTAGAATTCTTCTGCAATTGTGTCAATGTATTTTATGTGAGGTAAATAAATTTGAAACTTCCTCAAAATCTGTAATTTCTTCAAAATGCTCCGCGGGTCGCAAAAAGTGAGGTCGCGGGCCGCATGCCTCATATTGGACAGCCCAGGTCTAAATTATATATAATCTAGAGTATTACTCTGTCGCTGAGCACACCGGGTTGCGCAGACATTTGCCAGACTTAAGGACATCCTGTGTTATAAAAAACTACCCTCTTTGTCAGGACACTCTTCAGATAAGGAGCCCATTCAATCGCTTGTGAGAAACAAATCTCCTCTTTTCATTCAGGAGATTTGTTTGAAATGATGAAGTTTGGAGAATTTTCAGGAGATTTGGAGGTACAGGAGATTTGTTTGAAATGTTGAAATGATGAAGTGAATAAAACTATCAATTTAATTTCTTATTACTATATATTACTAATAAATATGTGTATGTAAATATTACAAGTAGGTATATGTATAAATTTATATATGTGACTATAATATAAGTATAATAAATAAAATAAAAAATAAAATAAAATACAAACGGAGCTGCCATGGAATTCACCGACCAAAAATCGGGCCCATCATATATAATTATTACCTTTCTGGGAGGTGAAGGGTGGATTCCGGACTAACGACCGGCGGTGGTAGGTTTAGGACAGCTGTCTTGCCACATGTGAACGTTCACCTTACCACCCATTCACTCCCCCTTCGAAGCCATAGAATTTGAGAAGCAGAAATTGCGGTTTTAGATAATTTTTCTAGAAAGGAGTTGATTATTTTTCTGGAGAGACCAAGATCTTTAAAAAGGTGAAACAAAGATTTAGCTGGCAGGCCACGAGCGCCTACTTCCACCGCGTGAAGATGAACAGTGAAGCCGTTCCGGGTGACGGCATTTGCGAGGTCATGGTATTTATTTAATTTGTACTCGTGGTCTTTTGGGATATTTGATTCCCATGGAACAGTTAATTCTACGATAAGGACCATCTTCCAAGATAGAGAGTAAAGAGATATCTGGACGCAGGGCTGTGCACCCGAGATTTTCAGGGAATTTATACTGCTTAGAGACCGAATCGACCTCCATAATCCAATCTGAAGCTTTCTCGATTATTAAGAAAGGTTTTGCAGTGAGATGTTTTTTGCCTTTAGAGCCGACCCGCACAAACTGTATTGGGGGTTTGGAGGATACTGTGGAACCCTTGTTGGCACGAGCCACTGAGAGGCTAAGTACCTCGCGAATAACAGCAAGGACTTTGTCGTGGCGGTAAGTGTACCGTCTTTGATCCAAGGCCACCTTGCAGCCAGCTAGAAAATGTCTAGCTGTGCAAGGGGTGTTGCTACAAAGGGGACATGAACTATCCTCGGCATAGCTCCAACGAGCGAGGTTACTGGGGTCTGGAAGTGTATGCTGAAAGGCATTTAAATAAAATTTCAGCATCTCTGGCGTCCAGTCATACATTACTTTCCAGTGCATTGGAGGAGGAATGCAAAAGTCTCCAATTGTTGTCCAATCATTCTGGCATTGAAGGCCAATAGCGTGAGCCATACTATTGCTGTCGTAATCTCCCCGCAAGAGAGACTTCTTCAAGTCCACATCACTCATGGTTGTACTGCCATACCCCAGACCAGTGCCATTTGGCTGATTTCAGTAAGGAACTTTTTGTGGAAGTCAACGCGGGCTTGTAGATCATTTGACTCACTACAACCTCTTACTACGTGCTTCGATATTGCCGGATCCTTGGAATTGCTTAGAATCGAATTTTTGGTTATTCTGGAGTTGGCGTAGAGCAGAGAGGGCAGTTTAGAGCTAGCCCAAAATTGTGTTTGGACCTGAAGAGAGTCGAGGGGTCAGCTGGTTTGGCCAAGGACAACCAGGGCTAAGGTTTGGCTAAGGACAACCTTATGTATGATATATACGTATAATATATAGTATAACAATATATGTAAATTATATATTGACATAGATTTTAATTTCAGTTTAAAATTACATCCTTATAGAAAAACTTCAATGTAAAAGAAAAGAATCTACCCTAGTACGGGCATTCTCCTATTTGAGTAGTTTTTGTGACATACCTTTTATCCTACTTTACTGAAATAAAAAAAATTAAAAAAAAGTAGTTGAATGACCTTACATTTATTACTTTCCATATAGTTGCTCGAAGCAGGTTTTGTAAAAATCCATATAGTAATAAAGTAGTAGTTGCATTTAATGCTTTCATTGAAATATTTTAAAATGCAATGATTTATTCTGCTACAGGATGTCACTATAGAAATATTTAGTTTCAGGTTTTCTACGGAGAGCAAGCAATTGAGTACTCTTAAGCCGCACAGTGTCACCAAACGCATGGTGCGCCAGATTCACCAGACTTATGGCAATACCGTGTTATAAAATACTACCCTCTTTGTCAGGACATTCTTCAGCTTAATGTTGAAAATGTAAAATCCGCTATACTTACCAGGAATGCATGTCAGCTTCAACCTTTTATTCATATCACTTTGAACAGGTGTATAAATAAAACCACGATGTCGCTCCTCCCATGAAATCCTATCCGTTCCCGTTCCAGCGGTTTTGCCAGAGTACCAAATAAACTCAGTGTGTTCCTTTTCCATGTACACAGCTTCACATTTAGCGGGATATGCCGGAAATCCTACCATTATACTCAACGGAAGCTTAAAGTTGTCCATGCACGGGCTGTTGACAACAACGTTGTAAACAAATTCGTTCATTTGTAAAGTCACATTCTTATCCGTTCTGAGAACCGCTTCACAAACCTCTGCTCCCGGAACGACCTCCTCGTCGATGAAAAATTGCACTGTAGAAGGTGAAATGGTGTCAGCAGCGGGTAGAGAGTCCGACTCGGCCATTTTTGATGCCTTTCGCTTCTTTTTTCTGAAGATAATTTTATCCAAATTCGTGCTAATCCGATTCGTCAGCGTCTCCACGCTCTCCGTCGATTTACGATTAAAGTTGAACTGTCTCTCTATTCCCAAATCTGGGTTTTTGTACAGGAAAGATATTTCCATCTGGTCGCCTTCGCACTGTCTAAAATACGCCTTATTCATGTTGAATAAATCTTTTTTCGACAGAATTTTAAAGGCACTGAACCTACGACAGAAATGCGAGAGTATTGGGATCATAAGTTGGGACTATTTCGTTTTGCCGTTTTTAAAATAAATTGAAAAAACTTTGAGGTTATGTCCACTGCCTAGACTAACATGAATTCACCGATGGCTGGCGATGACAGAACGAGAGACGTGTTGCTAGGTTATAATATTAAATTCCTGAGAAAAATGGGGGGGCGCCAGTTTTGCATGCGGCAAACTTGCACAAATGTCACTTTTGACAGCTCCAAATTTGTTGAGGGCAGATTTGCAGGAAGCAACTTTGCAGGCGGCAACCTTCAGTACAGTTTTTAAGTTTTTCTGTTAGGTTAGGTTTTTCTTTCCCTAAAATCGAAGTGACATTAATTACCGGCATCCCTTGTAGTGGATGACTTTTATACATCAAACTAAACATTAAAAAAAATGTTTTAAGTTTTTCTGTTAGGTTAGGTTAGGTCAGTTTGACATTTGCAAAACTGCCTTCTGCAAGATTGCCTTCTGCAAAACTGCCGCCTGCAAGAATGCCGTCTGCAAGATTGCCGTCTGCAAATTTGCCTTCTGCAAGTTTGATGGGACCCGAAAAATGTCGTATTCTACCCTACACTGTGTATAAACCAAACAAATATTAATTAGGCAATAAAGTGAGTGATCTTAAAAGTAAACATTTTAAAGAATTAAAAATATCATAAATATAATCGGGTCCCCGAGCAACCCACGCGTCAGCTTATTTTTTTTGCTGTAGGCTCAGGAGGGTGACGAGTGTGCAAAACCGCAGTAGTACTGCAGATCATGCATCCGCCAATTTCTCACCCCGCCAGATAAAGGCCTCCCTAGACGGTCAATTTTCTTGTCATGCACGTGAATTTTTCGTGCTTGACAAGCAATTTTGACCGTCTAAAACTAAGCTTGATGGTTTGATAAGCAAACTAAATGCTGTGGAAATGGCTACTGCGTGATGAAAATTTATATTTTTGCAATGCTTGTCAATCCTTGCTTGTCTAGCTAGAGGAATGCTTAACAAGTAACTCACAGCCAGTGGTCTCTAACCTTCTCATTTTTTGTTATTTTTACGATAACGATCGTAACGATTTTTTCGATTCAGTAACGATTTATTTTTATAATTATAATTTCTGAGAACGCTAAAGGGTTTGGACTAGTTTGGAGGGTAAGGTCAGACCCTTGTTGGTACGACCTACCAGCAGGCCCAGGGTTGTAAATGGGCTGACTGGGCTTTAGCCCAGGGCGGCACTCTATAGGGGGCGGCAAAATATGTTATTTTTTATTTAAAGGTGGGCATTTTTATCCAAAAAAATGTATTTTTCCTTCTTGGTAATAAATCAATTTATTTGTAGGCGAATAAAGCAGAAGATTCCATTGTTTTTATTTTTTGCGTGTCACTGCACTGCCCCGCCGGGCGCCGGCCCGCCGCCCCCGGGTATGCAAGCCTGGGGCCAGTAACCTTGGTCTCGGGCGGGGTAGCGGCGCACTAAGTAGCACTAAGAATCTTCCTGACACTACCTGTCACAAACTGTACAGCAGAAAGGGGATTTTCTGTCTTATCAAGAGTCAAAAATGCTAAAAGCTCAACTCTTCTTGAGAGTAAATTGAATGCGTTGATGTTACTGCGCTGTGAACGGGACATTACAATGATCACAAACTTTTCCGATGTTATATATAATTTTGCAAAAATGAAGGCTAGAAAAAAACCATTACTGTAGACTGAGTTTCATGTTGTTACTTACATTGAATTTTAAATGATCTTGCTTCGTTAACATTATGTAAATAAATAATAAATAAAAAAATTAATAAACTTTATTGGGTTATTACATTTTATTGACATTGATAAAAAAATGATTTTATTTTATTGATAAAAAAATGATATGTTACAATCGTCATCTGAGTTAACAAACATTTTGTGTTGTATCTCTGCTTGTATATTTAACGTTATTAAACCTGTAACTAAATTAAACGCTGTTTACTATCAATATTATTATATTCTCATGGTTGTGCATTTTATTTCAAATTCAATACAATACTAAAATCATTTTATAATACAATACTAAATACATACTAAATACATTTTATTTCAAATTCAATACAATACAATCAAGACTAAAATAATGTTTAAAATTGCAGAAGTTGGTGACAGCCGACAATGTAACTTGCTAACTTGCTTAAGCTAATAATATGTATGGGGGAGGGGGCGCCGAGCTGAGTATAGCCCAGGGTGCTAAAAACCTAGCCCCGGGCCTGCCTACCAGAGGCTAATTACCTCGCGAATAACAGCAAGGACTTTGTCATGGCAATAAGTGTACCGTCCTTGATCTAAGGACGCCCTGAAGCCAGCTATTTAAGTTTAAAAATACTCAACTTATTCTCAATTTCAACACTTCTGGCTTGTCTATTTGAAAATTCTTTTATAATATCGTGTCGTTCCTCGAAACGTACAGAAGTCTTTGCGCCAATAGGATCTTCCAGGAAAGCCCTTGAAAGCTACCTCTTCCCTATCCTATTCGCGAAGTTGTTTCTACTTGCCAACAGGTAGCACTAGCAGTGTTTGTTGAAAATATAGCTAAACCTAAAACCTAAACCTAAACAATTATTTACAGAGATTAATTGCCTTTATGTCTACCGTCTATCTAAATATCTAACTTATAAAATACATGCTGCTTACATTTAATCACTCTAAATATCACTGTAAATAAATATCTACCGAACTGCCGTTACTATATGGAGCATTTTAATTTTAGACTAATTAACGTGACTTTCTAGTACAAAACTTTTTAGAGGGTAGGGTCAGACCCAAAATTTTGGTAAATATTTCAATAAAATAATATTTCTATATTTCATGCGGTTTGCCATCACCTCTCAGCGCGCGACGCGGAGACGCCGCGCTGGCAAATGAAGAAAAGAAGCTTGAGAAGTCTGTATTCCTCCACGATAGCGCCAAAACGCTTCATCCGATTCAGTTAAAATATGGTATGCAGGTATCATTTGGTCATAACAAAAGTTGAAAAGATTGTGGTTGCAATCGATCCACCAAGTCGAGCACTAGTCATATATCATCCAATATTGGACTTACAGACGATCAAAACTTCCAGCGCGCAACGCCGGCAAATGAGTGTATAAATGCTTGACAAGCATGTTTAATCTTGACAAGCAATGTTGATCGTCTAAGGGTACACTTAACACAATTTAAATTGTCAGCAGTCGATACTGTAACTCGGATGTGGGTGCAACAAGACCGGGCGGGGAGAACTCGTACCTGGGGGTCAATTCTTGAAAAAAATAGCATGCCAAATTTGTCTTTGATCCATTTGATTTACATGAGCCATAGACAAATTTAGCATGCTAAATATTTCAAGAATCTCTCTGGGCGGGGATGCAAACTCGTTCTCCCCCGGGACATCGCTGCGCGCTTTGTACACTGAACGCACTGACTGAACGCAGCTATTCTAAACGTCAAACGTCATTTCGTTTCTCTCGCTGTTGTTTTTCTGATGCCGGTTATTTCTGATTTAAAAGAGAATGGATTTCAGCGTGATTATAGGCGAATCGTCGAGCGAGTTGACTCCGCTGGGAAAGAAAACCGATTTGGAAAGTATCACGCCTCACAAAATAGCGGTGGTCGCGTTTATCAGAGAATACTGCTTGATTAAAAATGAAAGTATGTACCCAATGCTTGCATGTTTATTTTAATTATTATTTAAATCTAGATTTATTTACTTTACTTAAGTAAGATGACGTTCTGCATTTGAAACAATCTAAATTAAATAAATAAAGTTGCTGCACTTTTCATTTGAACTTCAATTATTGCTATTATGACTTGTGATGCACGGATGTCATTGACGTATAATAGACCTGGCCTCAGCCGGTATGCTACGAAAAAGAGGCCAGCTGGCTTCTTTGTGAAAAGTCGTCAATTGACAGTTGCGCGAGCAATCGAACGCAGTTAGATTTACATTTCGCAAGTAGGTTTTAATATTATAACTTATTTTGGTATTATTACAGTATAGGAACCTCTTCCAGATTGTTGATTTTTTAACGTCACCGCACTATATACACCACGCTGATTCCAAATCTGCAATAATCTTTATTCGGTACCAAAAAATAAGCGAGATATAGGCATTCTTAGAAGCGTCAAATCCATAAATTTCGGTAGGTTAAGTTAGTTTAAAAAAAAGTTAGTTTTTTTTGTCTTTTTTACTCATTTGAAGCTTTTTTTTCACATTTAGCATTACAATGATTGAATCTAGTAGTATTTCTTTATTTCTTAGATTTTTGAGGAAGGTTCCTATACTGCAATAATTCACATATTTTTATGCATTGATTCAGTGGTATATTGTATGCACGTTAGTGGCATCGATATTTGATCCCCTAGATGGGCCTTTCACGCTCAAAAATGACCCCTTCAAAACCACTACTGAAAGCCGGCCACTAGTAGTTTGGTCGCAGTCCGCTGGCAGACAGCCGACCGTTTCCGCTGTGATAGCTGCCGCGAAGAATATTGGCACGCTATTCTCGCATACTGTTCAATTTATTGCTCTCTCTGTCACATGATTTAGAAACAAAGGGTAAGTGGAGCCAACTTATTTGTATCTGAGGGCATATCTAGCTAATAATATATCGATGACCTTAACTGTCCAAATATCAAGTACTTAAGTAGTTGTCTAAACATCCAGAAGTCAATAAATTAACATAAATATATCGTGTTTAGTGTCAAATGAAAGGTCTGATTGAGCACATTCCGGAAATATACATGTATCTATATAGATAAATACATTAACCACCAATATTTAAAAAAAAGTAGAATAGTTCACTTTTTGTAACGACAGTCGTATTTTTTATTCTTTTTAAATATATTTACTTGTTGCATGTATCTGTTTAACATCATGTCTATTTATTTAATAAATTTGACCATTTTACAGATAATGCTGGATTGCGCCTTAACCCGGCTCTAACCCCAAAATATCGCAAAGATTTTTGCATGCTGGTGTTAAAATTGATTCAGGTATGTATATGTATCTTAACAACTATATTATATTGATTTTTTCACACCTTTTAAGAATATCTATTTATGAGATGTTTCTTTATATTATATACAGTGCCCGGATTTGGAGTTTCGAGAACTTGAACTCTTATTGACATCGGGAAAATATAATCTTTTAAATTTGCATCTCCGACGGTTTTGCAATCGCCTGAAACAAATACACGAAGAAGGAGTCAGCACTTTTATGGATTGCCTTCAAGAAGCGCAGGATAAGCTTATGACTGATTATCAAGGTGCTCCGTTCATCATCTGCAAAAGTAGTGTCTTAGGTAAATAAACATTTCACTCTTTAGATTTATCTTGGAGTTATTGAAATCATACTTTTAATTTTACAGGTTTATATCTCAGAAGAATCAACCTCTCGCTGGACCGTCTCTCTTTCTCCGAGGTCATCACGGCGTACGAATCATTTTGCAGATACTATGAGAAAGGGCGCCCCGGAATTTTGTTGCGGAATTTAAGCAAAGATGTAAGTTAGCATAATGTTTGCACGGCCGTCGAAGGTGTCTAACTTTATTGTTTTTTCTTTTTTCAGAAAATAAACATTTGCGAATCTCTGTCCATCGACTCGCCGATGCGACCGGCTGAACAACATTCCTTGCACGCTAATGAAAGTTCCAAGAAGAAGATGTACTCTAACGGCGATACGTAATAACTACTTGATTTTTTATAGCTAATTGTTTTTTTTTTTAATTTATTCATTTAGAATAATAATATACAATAAACGCATGAATAACTAATTAAAGCTAGTTATCGCATATTAGAATTCGTCAGTTGCTAGTAATATATTAATATAGATATAAAACTAATCAAGCAGAAATATTAATTTGACAGTAGCGTTGACTAAAGTCGGCTTTACACGGCAGATAAAAAAAAACAGAACTGATTTCATGTACATAGATATTAATATAAAATAAATAATAATTATTAAAATATTAATAGTCATCTTAGGCACTCTACACAAAAATAATCACACAATAGAAAGTATCAAAACAAAATTGGAAAAACAAACAACATATGTCAGGTATGTTACATTAAATATTGTAATCAACATACATATTAAATATTAAATTATAATATCGTTTTTGTTGTTGTTGTTGACAATAGGGGGTTTTTATTTTTTAAATTAAATTTAACAACAAAACGAAAAAGATGTAGCAAAAAGTCAGATAATACTGTTAATCCCATTTAAAAGAATTGGCATGCTCAAATCGCATGTCACACTGAATTGGCATGCTACTGAATTCTTTATTATATTGTCATAAAGTAAATGTCTTTCTGTCCTTTAGGTGCCAGTGGTCTCGTAAACAAGCCGAGCTATTCATCGCACAGCAGGCGAAGCTTCTTCAAATAAACGAGCCACAGGCTCTCCCGCCGGCCGAACTACAAAACATCATCAATCAAATATTAAATGATAATCCAGATTTAGCGGAAGCCGTAAATATATTTTCTTCACTCTTCCGATGTAAAAGTAGAGACTTATTTCGTTGTATTCGGTACGGTTTTTAATGCTTTTGTTGGTTTTCAGCATTACCTCAGTTTCCTAAATTGCCTGAGGGTGAACGAGTTTTGCGGGGCTCAGGACTCTCTGTACGGCTGCTTCGACCGCAGCGGCGGCGCGTCCGGGGCGGAGGCGGTGCGGGGCGAAGGTGTCTCGGAGCGCAACAAGGGCTTTCGCTACGCCGCTCTCAACCTGGCCGTTCTGCATGCGCACTTCGATCAGAGGTAGCCACTCGGTTAATTAATTGTATCGATGGAAACGGTGAGCGGAGGCAGACTAGTACTCGTTTATCCGCTCTGCTTTATTGTGGCTTTATTTTAAAACCTCTTCCCGTGTTATTCGGTTATACCATTCATTAACACTCCTTTACACGCGCTGTATCTGGCAGATACATAATTGAGCGTTCTTCATCACTGATTAGGCGCGCCAGGGACGTCATCCCCCTCTAAACATAAATTGTTTAAAAAAAATATTTATGGCATTCTTTATTTGTCTGAGCACCTTTTCACCTGGGAAATGCAAAACATTAAGTTTTATTATTTATTTTTTTTATTAACCGATTGTGTATCTCACCGATACTACGTCGCGTACATCGGCACCACTCTTGTAATTGTCTTTAAATATTGATATTTTTAGGTATTTTTTGTTATTTGAGACTGATTACATCGTAATTCACTAGTTAGTAAGACACACTACTACATAAATGATACCTATTTTTTTTAAATTTCAACTTAAATACAGAAGACTAAAATTAAAATTGGATTTTTGTTAGGGTTTTAAAAAATCTAACATAATTTTCTTATAATTCGGGAAAAGCAACCCCAACAAACAATATTTTCTGGCAAACGCCCAACTAGAAGCAGTCAAGCAACAAAAAGATCTCGGAATAACAATTACTGATGATCTCAAATGGGAGAAACACATAATTGCAATTGCTAAAAGAGCCAACTCTACTCTCTATCTAATAAGGAAGGCTTTCCAACATCTGTCAATAGAGGTTTTTATCAAGATCTACAAGGCATATGTGAGACCTATTCTTGAGTATGGCTATCAGATCTGGAACCCTTACTTTTGCAAAGATGTAGATATCCTGGAAAAGGTTCAGCGAAGGGCAACCAAAATGCCAGTGGGCCTGAAGAATAGGAATTATGAAGATCGCTTGAAATTACTTGGAATTACTACACTCAAACAAAGAAGACAAAGAGGGGACCTGATTGAGACATATAAAATTCTAACACATTATTACGATGTACCTGCACTGAAGAATATTTACAAATTCAACGTCAACACAAATCTTCGAGGTCACAACAAAAAACTCAACCGTACAAAATTTAAATCTAATCCTATTAAAAACGTTTTGCCAAATAGAGTGGTGGACATGTGGAATAAACTACCATTTGAAGTGATTAGTGCAATCTCTGTCAATCAATTTAAAAACAGACTCGATTTGTACCTAAAAACTTGTTAATATTGTTTATATTATATTGTTAATATTGTTTAGCTTTACAAGATCTGATCTGAACGTATCAGCAAAGCTGCCTGTCCAGAATAAATAATAATAATAATAATAATAATTAAAAATATTGATATAAATTTGTGTTTTATTTATTTAATAATATTTTAAGAATTCACTGAAGTTATAACAATATGAATAAATATTTAAATTTGTAAAAAAAACTGTTTTTAAAATTGTGCGCCTTTCAGGCGCCTGTTTATCTTTTCAGTACTAAAAAATATATATCTTTCTAGGGTTAAATAGGACATTAGAATGATATTAGGATTTTCCCCTTTTTATATGTTTAGTTTAAAAAATAATAGTATAAAGTACTTAAAAAAATAGAGCGCTAAGTGGAAAATATTGGGAATTTACCTTCCTTGAATGGAGCCAATAAAATATCAGCATGCAATTGTTAACTTTGCAGATTTCCTTCTCGTCCAGAATATCGAGGAGGTCCTCCTCGGAAACAAGAGTCTGAATAAGTGTATTATCCTATTGTAATAATCTTTGGATATCTTTAAAATATTATCATAGTAAGATGGTTTTTTGTCCCGCTTGACAAAATTTCCACAATTAGCTTAATTGACCTAAATTTTCTAGTCTTATTCTTGAGTTAAAGGCAAATATTTTTTCTCTCATACCTTTTATCTCCTGTTAAATATGATTGAAGCAAAAGTGTTTTCGTATCTCTGTGAAATAAAGTAAATAAAGCTGTGAAATAAAGTAGCAATAACCCAAAGTTTGTCAAATTGTTAATAAACCTACCTAGGACCAGCTCTGGTATTATCTCACAAAATGGCTACATAAATTTGTGTCAAAACAAAATTAAATTACTTTGTGTTTTTTTAAACTACCCTCGCATAGCTATATATAGCTGTCGCTATATATACACGGGTATAGCTGTCTATACCCGAGTATATAAAGAGAAAAGTATGGATTATTGCAGCGAATGCCAAGCAACTGGCAAATTCATCAAATGCGATGGACATAAGAGCCATTTCTGCATCAATAATAATTTACGTAAACGGAATAGGTACCATTATCAAAAAATCAGACTATCAAAACGCTTTTACCACCACAAAAAATAAGTAAACGCCATCAATAACATTACAGTATTCTACTCTAACCCGGCTTTGATAATGGGAAAAATTTATTACTTTCTCAAATAATCGACAAGAAACAAATTATTATAATTACCGAAATGCAGTTGGCATCGGTGACTCGTTAGTAAATATTCCTAGTTTGGACTTATTTAAAAAGGTCCGCAGCAATCATCGCGGCGGTGGCGTATCTAACCGCGTCGACCGGCGATCCGCGTCTGCGAATGTGCAGCGAAATGCCCTATGCGACAATGTAGACATGTCGCAGATCGATTCTCTCCGATTCGACGTTCATCCGCCGTCTGTCGATCTTGCGCCGGCGGGTATCTGCCGACCGATGTATGCGGCGATGGAAAATTGCATATTTCCACTGCAGCGCATTCACGAAGCCTCGGAAAAGTGCGATGTTGCCATTTTCAATGACTGCAATAACTTAAACGACCGAACCGGTCGATAGTCGATATGGACGGACGTTGTATTCGCAGGGAGCTGGCGCTGAGCGCGCTGCGCGAGGCAACGGTGATGTCGCTGGAGGCGCGCGACGCGGGCGCGCTGCAGCACGTGCGCGCCTGGCTGGCGGCGCGCGGCGGACGCCTCGCCGCGCCGCCCGCCTCGCCGCCGCCCGCAACGCCCGCCGCGCCGCGCCACGCGCCGCCCGCCGCCGCGCCGCCGCCGCGCGACGCCCACGCGCTGGCCGCCGCCGCGCGCCGCCCGCGCCCCCACCACCCTCACCACCCCCCGAGAGCCCTCTTCGCCGTCAGTATTCAATATGCCTTCCTTCCTCGTAGAGTATAAGCCCTTAAACATTCTTTTTTACGCCGCCTGCCGCGCCGCCGCGCCGCTGCCGCGCGATCCCATTTACCGCACCACCGGTGGCTCGTTCTGTAAGTCGACAGGATTCGAGGCGAATAAGTTCACAGAATTCTAGGCGAATCTCTCCTCGTCGAGTCCAAAGCAACGACCGCGCGGATTTCTGTTTCAGTCAAGAATAAATTTAAACGATAGCGATTCATGGACCTAATGGCCCATTAGTATTTTAAAACTTCAATGTCCTCACTTGCGTCTCTGGTCCAGTTTTGGCAGTTTTAGCCTCCAGAACTGAACAGAACTCTAGTACCGATCGTATTTACTCGTCATACGATAGCGGACAGACATTAATATCTGAGAGGTCTTCCTAATGAGATATAACGTCGACTTTTCACAATAGTAGTTATGCACTAATTCCGCTTAAGAACGAGACTACTATGACTACTATATCTTTCTGGGAATGCGCCACTTTCAGTTCTGCTCCATCTCACAACTCTCAATGAAATATCTTTTATATTGCCCCACTTGTTCTAGGGCAGATATTCCTCTCCTATTAGTTTTCCACCTGTGATTATAGTATCGCCGGTCTGGCTGAATTATCTCAATGCAGTAATAAAGTAGGCGGTACCTCCAGCCGACCGACACCTAACTCCAGGCGGTAAATAACCCAGCATCCCTTTGGAAACCGACGGCTCAGGGCGAGGACCTTTCCGCGGCGAGGAGACAGCCTTGCATTAAATTTGCTAAAACTACCTCAAGAAGTGGCAGCCGACTCGGTGCCGGCTTGACGCAGGACGCTGACTATAGTGGGACCCTCGATTCTAGACTGGGCACGAAATGACACGGCGGAATCAGCATTCGCGACAATTCGATGCCGAAGCGAAAGCGATAAAAAACCACAATAATATTCGAATAACCCGAGTACGACCTTCTAAGCTGGGGACGAGACAATTGCCGTCATGGTCAACTATATCTGCTGTTTTTCTTGTTTTCATAGGCTAGCGCCAGCCCCACCGACTGACGCAAATCTCATGCTTTTACCAAAATATTCAAAAACAGATTTTTTTGTGAGCCGTCAAGTCGTGGAGCTGGCATACAAATGGACGACTGGAAAATAAAATTTTTAGCCGTATGGTCACAAGTTTTTGATTAGTTTTCTGAATTAAAAAGAAAACCGATTATAGAAAAATGATATCTGACTATGCAAGTATGCATAGTCAGATATAGAAAAAATGATATCTGACTATGCATACTTGAGTCACAATGATTGGCTTAAGAGATTGTAACTCAAGAACGGGTTGTCCAATTTTAAAAATTCTTTTGCTAAACTGTTCTATTCACCGATGGGAAGAGGAACTGATATAGCACTGATATAAGGGAAGATATAGATATAGATATACTGATATAAGGGAAGATAGGAAGATTAGGGTTTCGTACCTAAAATGTAGCTGCCATACAATTGGGCGACTGAGAAATCACATTCTCAAGCAATTTTTTACTAGCTATCCGAATTAATACGATACAGATTATTGAATGAATTTTTAAAATCGGACTGTGCATTCTCGAGTTACACAATTTAAAGCTGATCGACTTAATGCCTCTTGTCCACACTTGTTTTTTGGTCATGAAAGCCTATGGTTGATTCGCCGTGTCTAGACACGGTCGTCAAGTGTTGTATGAATCACTATGGAAGTTTGTCGATGGACACGGCGGAAAAATGGCATCGCGCTGTCGCCGTTTGCACCGTGTCTGCCCTTCGGCGTGCAGTGTTTTTGCACGGCACAATTTGTATCAGTGTTGTATGGCAGGTTATGAGAGGTTGTCGTGGACAACCTCTCACCGGACATCACATCGGACGATTATTTCGACTTTGAATATTGTTTACAAAATGCGTCGTACAGTGAAATAACCGTCCCGTGGACAAAAGCTCACGTTTTTTTCTACGGCAACGCGCCATACGGTAATAAACCGTTCAGTGGCAAGTGGCCTCAGCCGATTCCAGCCCAGCGCTACCGTTTTAGAAAGTAGTTGTCTATTTCATCTTACTATTAGTTTTCTATTATCAATTACACAATCCTTCTTTTTTAATTCTTAAAACAATTAGTACTTCATAATAATATTGCTTCTTATTCCTATTCTAATCTCTCAATATTAAAACCAATCGCCAGAAATCATTTGAACCATTCTAATACTTTTTATATGCAACCCGACAAGCAGGCCCTGTCCTTATCCTATGCTTGATATCACAGAAAACAGTGAATTAATAAGCTAGGTTTTATAAAATATT
Organism: Micropterix aruncella; assembly: GCA_944548615.1. Taxonomy (NCBI): domain Eukaryota; kingdom Metazoa; phylum Arthropoda; class Insecta; order Lepidoptera; family Micropterigidae; genus Micropterix; species Micropterix aruncella. The sequence continues at coordinate 18,880,503 of OX155951.1, read as the reverse complement.
TCTTCGTACTGCCGAGCGAAGCAAGTTGGCCCATCTCTCATAGTTGATTTCTTGTGGTGGGAACATTTTAAATCTAGAAATAGTAAACACTGCATTTCCCTAAATGTAAGGTTGTCGTCTGAAACCATGATCCGTGTCAGTGGATTTAGTCTGAGTGGCTATAGTCTGATCAGGGACACCACTGGTTTAAAATAACTCCAACAGATATAAATAGGATAAAAATGAATTTATAATGTCAAATAAATGCGATTTTCTTCAATTACCACTATCACTACACTTACCACTATCTTGAAAAGTTTCAGATTGCCTAATATTTTTGACTTGTTTAGACGATGCTGAAATACGATGTGATCCACTGTCAACACTCTATGACCGATCTCCTAATGACGAGTCTCGCCAACAGAGCGGCTCTGTGGTTCGCATACGGAAAAACCGAAATGGGATCAGTCTTCTGCCAGCTTTTACTGAATTTAAATACGAGTGAGTAGAATGAAGCTATATTTCCGTTTCCGTGATCATCGAGTCTATATTGTTATTTTCGATTGTGCAGAATGGGTGGGTGCGAGTTCTCTGTGTGCGGCTGGCACGGCCCAGCGACTATGGCTGGCTGGATCGGTGGGAGCGGCTCGCTCTGTTCTTGCTTATTGCAGGAGACACTTTCCTCATCCTCCGCTTGCCAAGCCCTGGATGCGCACCGAATGCATCGTTGCCTGCACTCATTCCTTGTATAGAGGTAATTTAAATTGTATGATTTAGACTTTAGAATCATTTTATATTTTAGAAGAATTGATCTTGTCGAGTATAGGATATTACCGATGAGGAGAAATGCAATTGGTGGTGTATTTCTTGGAAAAAGTTAATGTTATAAATACATGCGACTAAAGACAGCAGTGCGACTTCTTCTTCGTGCTCTCTTTATTTGGGGTAGGGTCTCCTCACTTTTCTGCGCCAGGTCAAACGATCTTAAGTTGTCGGTTCGGACAATTGGGCTTTCTTGAGGTCTCTTTCGATGTTGGACCACTAGGTCAGTGGTGGGCGACCTCTTCCTTACTTTTGCTCAGGTAGTTTCATAGTAATTTGTACCACATGGTCGTCGCTTTGTCTTTTGACGTTCCCCTACCAACGTAGGCGGTTTTCGGTGATCTTATCTGAGATTGGTGCAACCAGGAAGCTACCTCATATGTGTTCATTACGGATTCTGTCCAGCTAGTTACACCTTCCGCCCACCTATGCATCTTTATCGTTGGTATATGCTTTTTGTGCATGTGTTTTCTTCATTGTCAGCATTTAAAGCCATACAGTAGCGCCGGACGGACTGCCGTTTTGTACACTTTGCCCTAAGTTTTTATGGCAATACGAGGGTCACACAGGACACCAGTAAGTGATCGCCATTTTTGCCATGTGACATTAATTCTATAAGACCTATCAGCGTCAAGTTGGCATCGAGTGATGGAGCTTAGGTATTTGAACTTCTCTACCGTGGGAATAGGTGTCGACCCAAAAAAGATAGTTTTTGGTGTAGTGTCTTCGTTGAATAGGCATTTCATGTACTCTGTCTTGCTCCTCAGGCCGTACTTTTCCAGCGCATGTGTCCACATATTTAATAGTTCCTGCAGGTGTATTGCAGTGTCGGCAGCCAGAATGATGTCATTCACGTAAAGCATAGTCCACGGCAAAGGAAACTGTATATTCTTCGTGTGATAGTCCAGAACTAGATTAAATAATATCTAGCTGAGCACAGATCCTTGATAGACACCTACTTTGACCTCAAAGGCTTCACTGACGCCTGCTAAACTTTTTTGACTATTGTAGTAATTTTACTATACATCTCTTGCACAAGTTTGACATAGTATTCGGGTACGTTTTGAGCGCGAAGAGCCTGCCATACCAGTTTGCGAGGTACTCGGTCAAAAGTTTTTCGAGGTCAATAAGTGTGAGGTGTAGGTCTTCTTGTTGATTCTGTATTTTTCCATCATGATCCTTGCGGTCTGTATAGCGTCCGTGGTTGATTACATATTCTCCATCCTTGTTCTGTAGCATGTGTATGAACCTAAAGGCCAGTAGGGGCACTTAATCATCCCAGAGAATATACCTAGACCTAGAGAGCGAATACTGAGACAAGACAGCATACACTTCGGAAACCATTCACAATGTTCATACACAAAGTACGCACTAATGTATGCGCACAGAAATCTGAGAATGTATCGTTTTCGTCGCCTTGGAGTCAAACAAATGCATTTGACAGTCTAGTGCCAAACTATGAAAACGTATTTGCGAGAGATGCAGCACCGACACCTTTTATCTCCTTTACTCACACTACGCATATCGATAACATTATCTCTCGCACAATTTTTTTTATTGCAGTGCCAGTCTATAGATTCTGACTCAATGTACCCATTTCACTGCTTTATTTACTACTACATACTAAGCTTGAAAACGTTGGTTTGTCACTACTGATGTATTCAATTACGATACGATTAATCGATGATTATTTCCTGATTAATCGACATCGTCGATTGTTCTGATTATTTAACGATTACCGATTATGTATTTCATACACCTAGTATCCAATAAATAAAATATAAACGGAGCTGCCATTGAATTTACCGACCGGAATCGGGCCCATCATAATACTATTATTACACTTCTGGGGTGTGAGCGGTGAATTCCGGACTAACAACCGGCTGTGGTAGGTTTAGAACACTGTGGTAGGTTTAGTTCACCTTACCACCCATTCACTCCCCCTTCGAAGCCATAGAATTTGAGATGCGGAAATTGCTGTTTTGGATAATTTTTCTAGGAAGGTATTGATTATTTTCCTGGAGACACCACGACGGCATTTGCGAGATCATAGTATTTAACCAAACAATAAAACGTTTTATTTAATAAAAATTTTATAACATCCGAATATAGGCTTACAGCAGCGGCCTATTTTTTATTTTATTTTCTAATCATTTTAGGAAAATGGCAAGAAGCGGAACAATCAGTCAATCAGCTCGCCTCAATAGATCGTTGGGAGAGTCAACTCTTAAAATCCGAGTTATACTTTTACAAAGACGAACCGACTTACGCTCTTGGCTCCCTGAACGACATCCTCGACTTCTGCAACAATGAAGATGACGATCAACTCTACAGTACACTCCGAGTGCGCGCGATGATTTTGAAAGCCCAAATATTGAACTCTTCGAGTGGGATTCACGCGACGTCTTCCAGCAGCATCGCACTATTAAATGAGGCATTGACGATAGCGAATGAGAATTATCTGCGGTATTACGGGGGTCTCATCGAGATGCACGTGGCCAACATGCAGCTACAGTTGGAATGCCCATCGAAGGCCTTTTCAACAGTGCAGCGAGTTTTGCCAGTTATTATGGCAAACGGTGGCGTTTTTGATATGGCACGCGGCATGCTTTTGTATATTAAGTGCAGAATAGCGCTCGCTCCGCCTACTGGCGATAAACGGATCAGAGTATTTAGAGAATGCTTAGAAATGTTACAAGATGTTAAAAGTAATTTTGCAAAAGTAGACGCCGTGTCACGATTGAAGGATGTACTTTATCTGCAAGCTCAATTGTTTAATGAGATAGGGAATGTATGCGAGAGGAATAAATGCGCTTTGGAGTATAGACAGTTGGACGAGCAGTGTCCTTTCGTAATATCAAACACATTATTGACTTGTTTTTAATTTTATTTATTTTTAAATTAATAAATTTTATCATGAAAAATAGCTTTTTGCAGTATGTCTTCCATGGTCTTTTTTATATCCCGACAGAGAACTTCCGCCATTAATACTTTAGTTTTGTCTTGGTCTTCGAGAGCGGTGTAGGCCACTTCGCCGGATATGTTGACGTCGTTCCAGCAGTGTCCTAGAGATGCCTGCGATTCGCAGACTCGACCCAATTGCAGTAGAAGTGATATGATATCTTCGAGAAGTGGAGGGAATGCTCGACATATACGCACTAGAGACGGTAGTACCGGTTGGAATAGCTCCAATCGTAAATCGCACGGCAACACCGATAATAATGTGGACAGCGTATTCACGCATAACCTGGCGATAGACATTGCTTTCGGGAGAGCGTACTGCATAGATAAATGAGAAATCAAATCAACGGCGAACACTTGCTTATCTAAAGACGCTTGACTCAGTAGTTCCGGGATAAAATCGAGGCAAATATGCATCGAAGGAATTCCCTGTACGGTAACAGGCAGCAATTCTCTAGGATATCCTTGAAAATGAACCAGTTTCGCTAACGATGGCTCAGAAATAAATATCTGATGAAGGAAAGAGCAGATTATGCTGCGAGATTCTCGTAGAGACCACATCAGGTCAGGCTGCTGTCGATCTTCATTCGTTTCGAGACAAGCTTCCAATAAAATTTGTAGCGCTGCACTTTCTTGTACCGCTATTAAAGCGTTCTTCAACTCTTCCCGTTCAGTGTCCGGCGTTATCTGCCCGGTTTTTTCTAGTAACGGTTTATCGTGTAAGTGCCGGGTTAATTGACTCCTCGACGCCTGCAAACTGGCTTCTAATATCCGAAGAACGATTTTCAGAATGGGACCGCATCGAAAAACTCGCATATCGCATCGCAAAACTTGCAGCGGGTCTACCGAGATGTTTTCTTGCGTGATCCGTACGTGTTTCGAAGCGCCGCTTATATCGAGTAATGCTGTTATAGACATCATCCATAAACAGCGCGGTAGTACTGTATTCAGTCGTAGCCATACTTCTTTGTACAGCTCTTGTATATGTCGTGGAACCTTTTCGCCAAGCATCGTTTTAAAGTAGAAGACAAATGTTTCGGCGAACGGCCAGATGTCGGTTGGATTTTTGACAAACATAATTTTTAGGATTTTCATCGCTTTCGACGAGTTTTCCTCGAGTTCAGAGAATGCATCCACAATTGCATATTCGGTCAGCATAACCGACGGCTGCTGTTTTTTCGACGACTTTCCGAATGCTCGATCGTCGATCCAGTCTTCGACAAGCGACAAATGTGGAAAATGTGTAGCTAATAATCTCAAAAGCGGGCTGAACAACCCGCCGTAACTCATCTGATCCTTCTGCGCCTCGTGCAACAAATACTTGATCGGCAACTCGGACAAAAACGCCGTCGAGTAACTCTTCACCTTTCTTCCGTTCGATAAAAGCGTGGCTGTGTTCGCTAAACGTATATCCTCATATAGCAGCAGGTAGTATAATAATAGTAATTGCGATGCGAGGCTGGGCTTTTCGATTTTGATATCATCGCATGCATTCGAGGGATCCGTATCGATATCTGCTAGATTATACACTCGCTTCTTTGTATCGAATTGAGCTCCGAATACAGAGTTTCTGAAAACCCTTCGAATCTCTTCTTCTGTGATCGGTTTGTTCACGTACTCCACTGAAGTCTTAACGTTGGTGAGCAGGATTGAATTTACGTAGACTTCAATCAGCGCCGGCAACACCGGATGCAGAGGTGCGATCGAGTGGCATATCTGTCGATAGATCCAGTTTTTTATCGGTACTTTGTGTTTTGCAAATGCTCTCGATTTTAGTAATTGATGAATGCAGTGCACTGGCAGGTATCCGGGTATGTTGCTGTTGAGGTTTACTGTTACCGGTACTTTGACCGCATGCGATGTTACCACCTGTAAATATAGGAGCATTAAAATTTTTATCATAGGCTTTTGGGCATAAGAGTAGTAATAATGGGATTTTGAACAAGCGGCACTTCTAAAATATGTCGCATTTGAAAGTTTTAGGTATTTCAAATGTATGTATGGAATGAAATCATGAAAGTGAATCATTAAAAAAGTGTCATAATCGAAAATTAGTATTAAATCTACTTCAATTGTACACAATTCTACTAATGGTTCATGGAATTAAATTAACTCTCTGTACTCGAGTGGAGCCACTACGGCGCCCGGGCAGTTTACTGCGTCCACTCGAGCGGCGCCGCTTCAGGGCCCGGGCGCCGTAGCAGTGCCACTTGAGTGGACGCAATAAACTGCCCGGGCACCGTAGCGGCGCCGCTCGAGTGGATGCGATAAAGCCCAGGCGCCATAGCAGTGCCGTTCGAGTGCAACGGACTAACTTTGTTTGAGTATAAAATTAAGTACCTGTAAAAAGCTTCCCTAATATAGCCAAAATCGTCTCGATTTGCTGGTTTGCCCGTGCGAAAAAGGCCCCGAGTGCAAAGGGTTAATAGTTGTAAATAAAAAATACATACATATTTATAATAGCTATCTCTAAACCAGTAAAGATTTTTGTGATTTAAAAATATTAATTAGGCACATAGAACCTTGGTGGTGTTCTTATCTGGTCCACTTGTGTGTTCGTTTAGAACCTGAGTAAAGTTTCTTTTTTAATACAATTAAAGTTATATTTATTTTCTACTAACTGAAGTGGTTAACCCCTGTCTCTTCCCATGTTTTATTTCTTTCTTGAAAACCTACCCAAAGCAGTGGTTTTTGAAGTGGCTGCATCAAGCCCATACAAATTGGCCCATTCACCTTTATCTCTTGATTTTTTATGATATCTACAATGCTATTTTTGGCTATTTAATTAAGGGGAGATTATATAGCCATAAGTATGTATAATCAATACATTAGCCTAAGTAGCCCTAAGTATATATCATCAATACATCTTACCTGCTCCGTGAATATTTCCTGCGTGAAGGCTTGCTTCACCCTGGCTATGCTATTTGGTCTAACCGGTATACGCATGCCTAGAGTGGCGCATACTAGCTCGCTAATAGCAGATAATTGCCCAGAATGAAAATGGATTGCTATTAATAGCAGCATCTCACCGAATGAAGCCGTCTCTCCGGAAGCGCTGAAATACAATTTAGACTTTTAGATTTATATAAAATGATAAGATTACACACATCCGATTTAACGGTACGTACCTCTCAAAGTAAGCTTCTTCTTTTACTAGCCACTGTACCCATTCGATGGCTTTTTTTTCGTGTTCTGGTGCAGCGATAAGTGACGGACAGGCAATGATCATACACAAGCTCAGAGACACAAATCTGACACCTGCCGGTGTCGGCGGAGGCCTCTGCGTGACTAAGCGAAGCAGGTATGTTATTTCATCGTCTAAAAATCTGCAAAAATGTCCCAGTGTAAGAATAGGAAAATTGAGGAGGCATGTCCAGAAAGTAAGAGTACTGAGCCTCTGACAATCAGTTTTTTTTTAAACAAATGGTAACACTGCGTTTAAGGTTGGGAGTAGAATGTGCGCTTGTTTGTCTCAGTCGGTTGAAAACTTTTGTTGAAGTGAGTGTTTCGATTCTGAATCCCGCCAGCTGCAAGTTGAGGAGCGTGATCCGATTTCTTCTCGTGTAGCAAATGTGCCATTCTAGATTTTTAACAAAATAAAAACTGTATGGAAATGGTGTCGTGAACCTTACTAATACAAGTGGCGCCGAGAGTTTGTTGCATGATAATGCAAATCCCCCCACCGCCAACGCCATAAAGCAACTCTTGGACTTATTCTGCTAGGACATTATCAACCACCCTGCTCATATCCCTCATCTGGCACCTTCAGATTTTGATATGTTCACCTCTCTGAAGTCTTTTATGGATGAAAAAAGTTTTTGTGACTAATGATGAGGTTCAGTGTCGTCAAAACAATGGGCCAAAGAGTTGGCAGAAAACTTTTAGACCAAGGTGTAAGAAAGCTCATGCGTTGCCTCATAAAGTGCATTTAGAAGGAAGGCGACTAGGTCAAAGTGTGTTTGATGTACGTATATGAATTTGAATTTGTTTGAAAAATACAGTGTGGGCCACGAATTCGTACACATAAAAAAAAAATTATAAAATAAACTATTTGACTTATTTTTTTATTTTTTATTTACAGCCAACAATTTACAGGAATTTACTATTTAAAAATAATATCCTCGATTTTGGCATTCTCCTAAGCGAGCATGGAAAATTTTGAAGAATCGTCGGCAAAGTAGCCGTGAGATAGCAGGCATCTCTTCTCTAATTTTTGCTTTTAATTGAGAAACAGTCTTTGGCTTATTAGTGTAGACACGGCTCTTCAAATAACCCCACAAAAAGAAATATGCTGGGGACAAATCTACTCCTGGGTGGCCATGGAATGTCTCCTCTCCTAGAAATCGGCTTTTCCGGAAACATCTCTTTAACTACCGGCAGGGACTCGTGTGACAAGTTGCTCCATCTTATTGAAACCACAAGTTCTGATTGTAGCCAGCAAATTCCAGCATCTGTGGCTCCAGAAACTCCCTTAACATTTTCACATACTCAGTAGAGTTAACTGGTGACCGTACGGCCGCAAGAGTCAATGATGTCAAATGCTGAATGTCAACACGCACTATGTAACACGGCGATTCATATTAAAGATGCTTTTACTTTATATAAAATCAAGGGGTCGCGGCAAGTATCTTATGACACTCGGGAGGATAATACAATTCTAACGACACACTTCTAAATCGGTTCAAGCGTTTAGAAGTTATGGTGGAATAAAGAAACGGAAAACATACATAGATGAATCCATTAACACATAACACTCCTTTTGGGCAGTTGTGTAAAAATTAAGCATTCTTGCTTGTAGGACATGCATTGTATATTTGGATGCTCACTTGATTCCTGCTATACCGCGCAGGGCACAATACAGCCGCAGCAGGCCGTAAGCCTTTACTCCTGCTGTAGCATTTCGTAATCTCCGTAACAATTCAATTCTCAATTTTGTGAGTGCAGCGTAACCATCGCCCCTTCCTTTCTTATGCGTATTCCTGGCGAATGTTGCAAACCATCCGCGCGTCGTTTGATCGCTCCCCAATAAAAGACCAGATATGAAAGCAACCTAAAACATAGAAACAAAGCGGTCACCGAGTACGACGATGAGTGCTAGATCAATGCATTTCTTCGATGTTAGATGAGTCGAAGCATGTCATCAATGTTAGATCCTAAATATCTCACCAGATCATCAATTTCATCCTCCGCCGCGCTTTCCTTGCTGGTTCCAGGAGTGACTTCCTTACTGTCTCTCTTGGACGGTTTGCCTTTTATGCTGAGGGTAATGGCGAGACCGGGTAGTCGGCATAATTCAGCGCATTGTGCACGAATCGTAGCCGAGTGCAATGGAGCCATTGTGCACAACGCTGATAAGGCCCTGCCTCTCGGCCCTTCCTCTTCTGATCGGTCCGAGGTGGTGACCAGATGGGAGGTCACTGGAAAATACAATTTTCAAATTTACAGAGTTATGTCGATGAATATAGGTTGACTGATTAAAACCGACAGAAAAAGACTAGCATAGGTAAAAGATTTTGGAAAAACAGACTCATCATTAATAAAATGTCTAGCTTTGGTATGTCCTCCTTCATGCACTCCTTTAGATATATTATACAAATTATTATACACACACAACTTCCCACATCCAAAAGTAACATATGACAACCTAGACTAAAATGTCTAAAATTAAAAACATTATCAATATTGAAGACATCCATCATTGATATTTTAAATCGAGCTACTAAGTTATTCTTTGCCGACGTATTGAAACGATGTATTGATATTGAGACGGCGACTTGTACATATATCGAATGTCAAAAAGCGTTCGATAAACTTGCAAGACGAGATGTCGGTAGGTTGGGGGCCGTGTAGACAAAACGAAATATTGCCAAATGCGTTATCTGTATCTGTAGCAACCTCTCGTTTGGCAACATCAAGGATACGGTGATAGCACATCTTATCAAAATCAGAAAGCGGTGGTCTGGTTACTCTCTAGAGCTGACCCTCAAACTAATAGTTTGGTTGTAAACCCCTCCAACTGTGCATTGCCGATTTGTCAGAAGCACTTACAGGACTAGCAGAGGCACTTCTTGAAAATAGCACAAACTGACCTCGATAAATCCATTAATAAAGGAAAGAAAATGGACATTTAATAACTGAGATTTTCTAATTTTTTCACTCGCGCCACCTAGAAGGGTTTTCCAAAATATCCCACGCCTAACATCTGGATCCATGTCTGGTTCAGCCATACTAGAGAATAGACAGCGGGAGTACGAAGATGGACTGTGAGTGAATGCGATATCGGAATAGAAAGAGATAGATGCATATGGGCTTCATCTATCCATGTTTATCCATAGCATAGCGGACATATTATGGCTTCTAAGCGTTTCCATGTTGATATATAAGCGTTGCCATAGTGATATATTACATGTGTCCCTCGCATTTTTGACTATTTTAAGTGGACATTTCGGCATTTCATGCATTTTCGACGCGGACATATTTACATGTGTCCCACGCATGTGTGACTAAACATGGATAGTGGGAGCCATATGAAGCTCTCTCTTTCTATTCCTCTATCGATTTCTCAGGCTGGTGGCGTTATCTACTCTAATATGCCTGTGCACTCAGCTGAAACAGTGAACCCCCCAATCACCCTATAAAAAAAAAAGTATTGGTAGGTCTTTGCGAGGTAGTAATATCGGTGTAAACCAATAGGGGTAATACCAAAAAAGTTTCCCGACCCCTACTATAGATAGATAGAAGCCAAACAACTAACTCATTCGAGGATGTTTTTTATGATTTAGGTACAAGTAGTCGATTAGACGGATGATTCATTACATTACATACACACTGTCGTAGGCTGCTCGAAAGGATAACCCCAGAGAAAAAAACGCATAGGAAATAAGGGAGCGCAAAGCGACACTCTGCGTTGTTATCACTATCGGCAATGTTGAAAATTCAACAATGGCAGATGCAGGCAAAGAATAACTTAATAGCTTGATTTAAATTCGCTTGTAACTGAGTCAATGTAAATCTACACTTGAAACAAATAAATTTAAACATTTCTTACCATCATGAAAAGTTTCCGGCATATTCGCAATTATCCAACATATCATCGTTGGGCCTTTATTCACATACAACAATGTCTCGATTATGTCATTTATATTTATTAAAAATGGCAATTCGCATAAAGAAATGCTTACAACGTCAGCTATCTCGTCGAGGTAGATGTCGTTGTCGAAGAGTTCAGACGGTTTGACGGAGTTTTCGAGGTTATTTTTATTCTGTGTGTGTTCGACGATTTGCGCATGCATCTGCAGCAGTTCTGCCAACACGAGGCGAACGCGTCTCGTCGAGTCCGAGCGCTCGAATTCATTCGACAGGCCGTTGGCGATATTCTGAATTAGGAATGATTCTTGACAGGTAGAGCCGCTCTTTATTCTAGAAAACCATAAATAAGCTCTGTGAAATTCAAAGATCAGGGTCGGCCAATGTGATCACTTTCGTGAGAACAGCAAGTCTTCAACATTTCCATACAATTTTGTCTGTGCGATATCACTTTTTATTTGCTGTACCTGTGAAAGTGTCAAATAAATGTGCAACTCACCTCATTTGCTGTTCCTTCTTTAAATCCACCTCTAAAGCATGAAACTCGATCGATAAAAGTGATACAATGGAATTTACGTGCTCGACTTCCGACAACAGTTTGAGCATGTCTTTCCGAGCCTCGGCGCAATACTTCGGCATATCAAGCGGCGATATTAAAGCCATACGTACGAGACATGGCAAAATCGGCCTTATTTCAGATGGCTTACATTCCATTAGAGATGCGACATCCAAACTCTGAATGGCTTTGAACAGCCTCGGCGTCACTGCGTCCATCACCATTTTGTACCGGAATTGAGGTTATATTGTTAACGGAGTTTAGGAAGTTCCTATTTATTGTTACATTTTGAACGAGATACGATATCCACAGAAGACTTCTATTTATAATAGGTTAAAAACATCAACAGACACACACAAGAACATCCAAACTTTTTTATCATTTGTCTAAAATTAGACCGGCGCCGAACACAACAGTCAACACCGAAAACGCAAAACCGCGGATTTGACATTTCTGACAGCCAGTAGTATTGACTTTAAAAAAAAAACAATAATTGCATAACGGGTCCCATCAAACTTGCAGAAGGCAAATTTGCAGACGGCAATCTTGCAGACGGCATTCTTGCAGGCGGCAGTTTTGCAGAAGGCAATCTTGCAGAAGGCAGTTTTGCAAATGTCAAAATGACCAAACCTAACCTAACAGAAAAACTTAAAACATTTTTTTAAATGTTTAGTTTGATGTATAAAAGTCATCCACTACAAGGATGCCGGTAATTAATGTCACTTCGATTTTAGGGAAAGAAAAACCTAACCTAACCTAACCTAACAGAAAAACTTAAAAACTGTACTGAAGGTTGCCGCCTGCAAGGTTGCCGCCTGCAAGGTTGCCTCCTGCAAATCTGCCCTCAACAAATTTGGAACTGTCAAAAGTGACATTTGTGCAAAATTGCCGCATGCAAAGCTGGCGCCCCCCTCGGAAAAGCCGACATGGTAACATTATTCATTTCGTCATTTTTGTTTTCAGAAGCGAATTTTTAAAAAAAGTTTTTGTTCCTTCAGTCATGATAACGTTATTTTAGTCCACAAAATGTGAGAATCATTTCTAGTCGTGGCATTTTGAAAGATATTTCCCGCAGATAAAATTCAATGACGACTCGTCTCGCAGCAAAAAAGCGGTGCGGGTGGCGGGCGTCGCGACGTCCGCTAGCGATGGAAAGTATTGCTATTTCTTTGCTATCAAAATAGCGGGAAACAGAGGAATGTACGTCAGAAGATTCGGACTTCATGTCGATTGGTATTTCTTTGCTATCGAAATAGTGGGATACAAAAGATTCGGACCTAATAAAGTGCTAATTTGTTTCAGGTTTAATTTATCAGGTACCTACTTAGGTATCTATGTGCATATTTTAAGACGTTCTAACAATTTACTAAGATATTATAATGGTAAAATATACAAAGCTGTTAACCCTTGGAGTAAATGGGTATTTTCATGGATGCATCTGTCTCTTTTGCAGGATTTTCGGCGACATCGACCTTAAAGTACTATAACTACGAAACTACTCCACCAATCATAAAAAGAACAACTGCACAATGATTGCATTGAAATTTCGAATATAGAATATTGAAATATCATTTTGTAAAACAATTAGATAATTATGAATAAATATGAGAACGTCAAAGAAGTGAAAAAAACGCGGAACCAGATCTGGTCGTATCATACTCAACGGATAATTGTTTCAGAACCAGATTTGGTCGTAGAATACTAATATCGAGGGTCTCAAGTAGCGATGTGCAGTTCCGAGTCTTTTAGAATCGAGGCTATAGTACCTAATCGGACCGAAACGTGTACTCGATTACTGTACTTATGTGTATTTTGTATCTATTTGTGTATTGTATTTATTCTATGAATGGATTCAACACTATATTTTATCATATAATGTGTGGTGAATTTTTTTACTTATATCTATTAAAATATTTTTGATATTTGTTAATATAAAACGGTGGAGGGTTACCTTTTATTTTTCCTTTCTTTTCTATATTATTTTTTCTTTTCGAATTGTATTTATTTATTACTATTATTCATGTTTTTACAGCATCTGCATCATTGACATGCATACAGACCTAAGAAGCCTCGCTAGTCATAATTTCTTTACCTCGGTAACAACTAGAGCTGTCAACTACAACGGGCGAACCCGCCACCTCAGGAAGTTTTAACGAAATTTGATCGTTCTGTCTCCCGTGAGGTGAGCGGAGAAGACTTAGGACATTACAGTCCACCGTCAAGCTCCGCCACATGCCCGTAAGAGGTGAACGCCTTATCCGCGAGATAGTCAGGTATGTTACCCAGCGGGCCGACACTCGCACTCTTACTTCCAGTTGCGACCAGATTACTCCGGTCTCCCGACTGGTTACGAGTTAGAGGTCGCTTGCGCGGTCCTCTCCCTTACGTAGCGGTGATACGGTGTCAACCGAATCTATCGCAGACCACGGTATCCTTTGCTAGGCTGTTCACCCGGAATCGGGTAGCCGATGGTCGTTTCAAGAGCAGTCGCCGTAAGGTCAACAACCACCCCCGCTCTATAGGAAACAGTACTGTTTCCAGACTTCCCCGACTGTTAGCCAGAATGGACAATCGATGGGCTCACGCCGCACGGTGCGCAGACCGTCCAGGAGCGCCAGAAGATTGACTCCTGTGTAGAAACTAGCCCTCAGGCCAGAGTCCTACTCGGGCTCGCGCTTCATGCGTGGAGGCCGCCGGATAGGTGTTGACCCGTGAGTGTGACCGACCCTGAACACATGGGTCTTCGTGGCCAACTCAGCAAGGTCCCATTATCTCCCAAACAATGGTAACAATGTAACTACTTTTTTTGTACAAGTATTGAATAAATAAAAAAATAAACTATTAGTTATAATAAATAAATAAACTTTTAATGTAATGTCTGCTTTTTAATTTAATAATCTGCTGAACTTTTAATTTAATATCTAAATAAATAAATAAACTTTTAATTTAATATGTATCTGCCGAGAGTAGCTATGCACGATTGGTCCGCTAGATTAATATTAGTCTGGATTATAAAAAAGTCTCAGAATATCGCATCGCTACCGCTACCGTCAACCGACGGGACGGTGCCGCGGCGGTGATTTCGATCTCGGTGTCGGTCGATAGTTCTTAAGTACTCACGGGACCTTTGAAGAATCGAGATCTTCGATTAACAAATCTCGGAATCGCGCATCGCTAGTCTCAAGCCAGGGACTTAGGTACTGTATTTTTGAAGACACAGGAATCGTACGGAGTCAAAGTGTATTAACGCTGTCTAGATATATTAATTTCTTAAACTTAAGAAAGATTTCAGAGCCTGTGTAATCTGATCGGAGTAATATTAGAAATTTTACAACCAGATAAATTGATTTTCTTTGCTTTCTTTGTGTAACTTTTTCTAGGCGCATTCCAGGTACAATTACATGATATTAAATGTATTGTATCTCATATTTGATATAAAACCATATATGTATGCTCAATCCATAATAATTAATTATTTTTGGTATTTCTAAATAGTTACTGCCTCTCCCTTCCTGTGTTGCAGTTATATCGAATTGGAATTTTGTATATCTTGTCCAAATGGTCTGTTATGATTTTATTTATATTTATTTGTTTTACAGGTAATACCCGGGCGTGTTGGAATAAAACAGATTAATTATTTTTAAATTTTTCGCTCATATACGAACTTGCTGAGGAACGATTAATTTAAAAAGGCGACTTTGAAAATGGTATTTTTTTCCAAACACGAGTCAGATGTTAAACACCATACTAGAACTCCATATACCTACTATAATAGATTTGATTAATGTAACATCCTAAGTATTTTTGGTTATTCGCAATCTCAAGTACGGGCATGCGCAGTTTCTTTGATCTAAATCGAGACACTGTTTGAGTGTGCAGTTATATTCACCTGCCTTCTTTGAATATATGGCGAGGTGAAGTACATCACTTTCGTTTTCGAAAAGCTTATCACCAAGTTTTGGCGTGAGGTCATCAAACTATTTGCATGAAGTTTAGGGGGAAGTCCCCTAACGCCGGACGGCACCTAGCGTCGGACTCTAATACTATACATTACAAGTGTAGTGTATACTAGACACTACGCGACTTGTAGACACTACAAGTCGCGGCGCGATCGATACAAAGACGTAAAAAAAGTAAAAGAAAGCGTACGCTTCCCCGCACCCTTTCACCCGTCTTTGTATCGATCGCGCAGCGACTTGTCGAGATACTATTAGTGTCCGACGCTAGGTGCTGTCCGGCGTTAGGGGACTTGCCGCTACATTTATTCGCTTCTCTGCCTCTGCCAAAACCTTGTGCGATGTCATTATTGCTGTTGTCTGGAAACTGATGAAAATTGTTGTGTTGGAATATATATTGTACCTACATTGAATTGCAGTAAAGTAGATATAAAGAGTAGACTATCATCTAGATAGGTATAACTACTATATGTAATAGATATATAGTCAGTTCGTTATAACCGCCCTTTGGGTTATTATTCAAAAAGTAGGTAAAAAATTGTTGTTTTTTTTCATTACATTTCTTAATAATAATTATTTACAATAACCCAACTGTCCCGACTCGTGCATTCCTCCTGCAATGCAATGGAAGGTAATGTTTTATGACTGGATGACAGAGATGGTGAAATTTACCTATTTTGTTTTACAAAATAAACCCATTTTGACCCGTTTTTATATTTAGAATCGTATGAACAATTTGACGTATCACTTAGGCTTTGAGGATTTCGTTTTTTTTGTTTTTTTTTTGTACTTGAACATACGGGATACGGTTTGTTGCGTTCGGGCGTTAATATATACGGACGTATCACGTACGTTCGTATAGGTAGGGCGGTTAATCAGTTTGCCGAGTTATCAGGTCATAAAATTCGTAAAATTTTCGTTTCATAGAAAATTTTGACCTTGCTACCAAACCGATTTTGTATCAAAGCGATCTCACAGACGTTTTCACGTCAAAAGTTGCTATTTTCGGGAGTTGCTATTATTGGACGCGCGTCGGGTGTGTGGGGACGCCGCGACCGGGGGGCGGCGCCGCGGCGCCCGTCGCCGAGAGGCGGGCGGCGCGCGACCGGCGCAGTTCGCGCAGACACGTGCGTGCGGCCGCCCGCGCTCCCGCATCGCCCGGCCCGGCCCACCGTCGACAGCGCCATAATAACCGCCAAACCACAAAACGATCAATGAAAGTTATCACCAAAACCCTCGGACGAATGTTTAATCACTGGAAAATGTGTCAATAAATATAGGTTTTCATTTTCCCGCCAAAAAATAGTCGCGAAGATGCCCAGCGACGCCGACAAGAAGGTGAGCATGAGCGAGGACGGCGGCCAGTCGACTGTCGAAGAGAAGGAAGTCATCAAGCACTGTTCCGGGTTCGCGGACGAGCGGCTCGAGAGTCTGTATTTGGAGTACAGCGCGCGGCAGAAGTACGGCGGTCTGCGCTGCTACTTATGCGCTTCGATCCTGTTCGATATTTACCTGATCGCAGTGCCGAGCGGGAAGGTCATACCGGCCTCCCTAGTCGGGGCGCTTTTCCTGGTGGTGAACGTTGCGCTGATGATCGTGGCGAATCGGTACAGGTCTGTGGCGCCGCACGCGGCGTGTGTGACTTCCGTCATCCAGGTGGCCGTGCATGTGGCTCTGCGAGCTGTTCCCAGCGCTCACGAGGGCCTCGGATGGGCCATACTGGCTCAGTACATGACGTGCGTGGCCTTGCCCTTGAGGCTGCACATCTGCGTGCTCTACAGCTGCATCGGAGGGGCTGCCTACCTCCTCGTCGCCGGTCTGGTCGCCATCGATGAAGGCACTGTTTGCAAGCAGGTTGGTCTCTTTACTTTATGAGGAGGCGGGAAAATACCTAATATAAGATGAACTGAAACAAAAAGACGCCTTTCTTAGATTTTTCAAACGCATTGACATGTTAATTACATAAGTATGCAGTAATGTATCTGATCTATTTACACGGTACTCAAACAATCAATATAAAGTACGTACACTTATATATTCAGTATTATACCATCGTCTCATTTCATTCATTAAACAAAAATATTTTTATAAACACTATTTATTTTTATCCTTTTTCTGATACCATTTCAAAACAGCGATTAAATTCGTCACTGATAAAATACGCAACTGATAAAAAATCTAGTTTCGTGTTTTTCATTGAAAACTTAGCGCCGCATTTTCTTATCCTATCTAGACGCTCGCATGTCACGTTGTGGCGAAGGTTAGCAATTATTTTACTGCAATCTGAATTGTAAATGCATTCACTCAGAGATGCTGCAATTTACTGCCGTTCTCTATGTATGTAGGTATAAGTAAGACAATGGTTTTAAATTTAATTTTCAAAATCAAAGCGTAAAACTCAAGGAACTCTAATAATCTTATATCTTAATGAGAGAGGGACTTTAAACATATGACTAGGTAAACTAGCTGTTGCCAGGCACTGCCTAGATACCGGCCATGGACGTATCCAAGGGGGGGGGGGGGGGTGTACAACACCCCTTTTTTTTTAGTAAAAAATAAAGCCGAGGAAAAATAAGAATCAGGTAGAATCCACGACTTATGTACCTAGTGTCAGGCAGGTATCCAGGGGGGGGGGGGGGGAGGGGGAGGGGGGTTATTGTTGGGATCCTTACCAACCTCGTAATATCAACAGCGTAATAATTAAACAAGAAATTAATGGAATTTCTCTAGCCTACCCTAGGCAACACTCGAGCCACTTTAATTACACGTTGGATATCGAACGTGGCAACGTTGCAAACAGCGACTCGGATATTTTAAACCGTAGTCCAAGTTTAAATTATGTCATTAGACTGCCGCATCTACCGAAATCAAGCTCTAACTAAGCGGTTAATCTGCGTAGGTAACGCCCGAGGCACCCCGAAACCTCCATGCTAATTCTGACATCCACCCAATTTAGAATAGGTACGTGGCAAAGCCATCCTGAATCCGCATTTAGGATAAAATTATGTATACCGTATGGCAGAAATAAACAAAATGAAAAAAGTTTTTTTAAAAATATCTATTGGGAGTAACAAACTTCACTATCCTAATGCACTGAGAAAAATATGTTCGTGACCTTCTTCAATAACGATCTCCCTAACTGCAATAATGGCCAAACTAGGCCGCGGTTTGATAGATGCTACGCCATGATTGATAATGTATGAAGCATAATGGTGTAAGACCATTGCCGGCGCCGGTTAGGGCCGGTGCCGAATTTGCATTTCTGGCGGTGCTATACGCACTGCATGTCTGGAGCAGTCTGACTGCCAAAACGCTAAAGCCGTTAGATGTCTTTCTAGAATGTAGCCCTGTCCTTATTGATTGTTTGAGGCGTCACTGGGCTGGATTGCGTTTCTCTTGAACAAAAACCTGAAATTAGTTCATGTGTACGAGACAGAGCAGTACGTGAGAGCGGAATGTGAAATGAACGGTTGTCACTTTTCCGCATTAATATTACCCACCGAAGATTAAGCAGCTAAATCAATACCTCACGAAACGTCTTCAAACTTATTCGGGCGTGTATAAGTTCGATAGGTAGCTTTGGTGCTGGAAAATCGACGATAGTTCATTTCATATTCCCTTTCATATTTCATATTTCATATCCGCTCTAACATATTGCTCTGTCTCGTTCGGTTAAACTAAGTTCCTATTTAAGTTCACGAAAAACGCAATCGGGCCAATTATGCAAGTACGTACCGCCTGGACTACCCGTTGCATTTCGACGTATAAGAAGCACGTACGATTAAACAAAATTTTCTAGATCACTAATGACGACTCGGATGCTTCGCCCTGCAATTGCCATCATTAATACTAGCGTTTCCACATTACATTGCGTTGGGATCCAGTGCAATTGTGTTACTGTTACAACACTAGGTACGTCTAATCGAAAATTTGACGATACGTGGCTTCCTTTCATGAATACAGCGTAATTTACAGCTTAGTTCATAGGTTCTCAACCTTATTTTGCCCACCGCTCACATTAAGAATATTGGCACATTGTCAAAATTTGTAAAAAATTGACAAATAGAGAATACTGACACATTGGCGATGGTGGATTTGTGAGATTTTTGATAAATCCGTATTTATTATACTCCACACTATACTGCCGTCTCTTCTTTTTTGCTTCCGGCATGGTTTTCACTTTACAGATGCGCGAGTAAAAGATCAACTCTTAAAACTCTGTTATCAATTGCTCGCGATAATATTAATGAAAATAAAATGAACAATCACTGCCTTTATATAAGTTGGAGACATTCCAACCTATATAAGAACTTCTGAAAGTCTCAAATACCCACAAGGGGGCGTTATGGCCCAAGTTGAGAACCTATGTATTAATCCATCGATTTACGTTTCGCCATTACGAATGGTAAAGTTATATTTCACCGTGTGCACAGTCGTAGCGTCGAGTCTATGACATTTAAAATCGTCGCCGTCTGCTATCAAGATAGCTATCACGGTGAATCAGATAGGTGGCCAAATTTAAACAGTGAAATATTATTATACCACTGACAAAAAACAGTTATTTTCATCTTTGCTCTAGCTATTATTCACCTACGTCACCGGGCAAATGCGATGGGTCAGGAGCGAAGGAAATAAAGGAAATCTGTTTTTCTCATCAGTTTCTAAAAGTATCTCGTTGGTATCAAGAGGTTTTATTTATTTAAATAATGTCACACTGTTTATTTAGCATTATCCACGGCGGCCACAGCTATTGCCTCATCATTCTACAAAGTCTCAAATATAAAATGCATACAATGGGCCCGACTGCGCGTCTTCGTGAACTAAAATCGGAATCAGTTCATGCCAGCGAGACAGCGCAATAAGTTAGAGCGGAATATAAAATTAACGGTTGTCACTTTTCCAGCATAAACCACCAATCGAACATAAAGCGCCATAACCTAAGACCGCATAAAATGTTTTCAAACTAATTCAGGTGTTTTTATGTTCGGCAGATAGATTGCGCGGTCAAAGATACGATCGTTCAATTTACATTCTGCTCTAACGCACTGCTCTGTCTCATTCGTCTGAATTATTTTGTTTGATTGTTTGAAAAACTTTATTGCACTCACAATAGAATACAACATGGTGGGCCTATTGCCAAGTGGCAATATCTTACGACCATACCATCAAGGTGTTTATGTAAGCAAATTAATATATAAAAAAGTGTCATTTGAATAAAGTAGTGGCCATAATAAATAGCTACAGTTACAATAATAAACATAATAATGAAAATAAGGCAGAAACAACAACACATCATCTAATAGAAGATGTGTTGACACATCTCAACTCAGAATCGAATAGAAGGATGGGATATAAGGACAACCTAGGAGGCAGGTGGAAGGGGGGGGGGGGGGGGTATTTCTACATTTAGTAAATGTCTCTTAATAATTTTTTTAAACCCGACCAGGTTTTTAAATTGCCTCAGGGGCAAAGGCACAGAGTTCCATATTCGGGTCGCCTGCTTTACAAAAGACTTGGATATGAGAGTTGATGAATGCTGACCTATAGCCAATAATCGATTTTTCTTAGAGCGTAATGGAAGGCCATGAGATGAAAGCGGAGAGATTATAGTACAAATAAAAAAAAATCCGATATATGTTCACGAAGAAACGCAATCGAGCTTATTTCTCAATTATAAAACGAGTTAATAAAGCTGTTGTTATTTCAGCTCAAACAATTAGTGACTTTTAAATAAGAATATTTCCATACTTTCATTAGAGGAGTTATTATCTTTAATAAAACTGCTCTGTTTTTCTCTACTTGAGATAAAAAAATGTCTGTAACGGCAATCGATCATAAAACGGCGAGACTAAAAATAGAGAAATCGCTGCTAGCTGACCTCAGCGCGGTGAATGGTGGAGTGTGTGGCTTTTTCTGCCTGCCATTTCGCTTCAGTATTTGGCTGCGAGGCTCTAAACGATAGATTACGTTTGCCGGGCCGCGCGCTGACCTTGGTAAAGCGCCCTCAACCTCCGCTTTGGCTTTGGCTAATCCCTCGTATAGCCTTTGGCTAATCAGCCCAGCGCCGATGCCGCCACGTGTTTGTTTGTCTTTGTTACCGATGCACGATTACTATCGGACTACCCTAGTTTTGTTAGCATCATATGTGCCTAACCAAGTCAGGTAAAGAGGAGGGGGTGGTGTTGCCCACGAGGCCGTCAGGTCCGTTTCAGAGTTTGCCGGTTTGCCGGTGCGGCGTCGCGTGTCATTTTGTTTGAATGTGCTGGCGCTTTCGGAGTATCGCCATAGTTTAATAATTATTACAGTTGCTCGGTTCTCTTGTGGCGCTGCCCCACCCAGGGCCGGATCTAGGGTTTTTTGCGCCCTAGGAGAAAACAAATTCTGCGCCCTCATTATCGCAGTTTTGTTGCACAAAAGCGTTTTTGTTAATAATTGTTAAAACAAAGAATTCGATTCTATAACCTTTGATTAATGAAACGTAAATAAAACGAACGTCAATTTTAAATAAAGTACATATAATTTAATATCCACAAACTTGAATTACGTTAGTTGAGAAAGTAGTTCTAACAATGGCTTTGCATTTCGTCTTTCGTTTTGACAACTTATAGATTAATAATTAGAAATCTAAATTAGTATTAGAAAAGCTTCATAACACACAGTTTTACATAAAAAAACGAAGACTATCGCGGTTGTTTGACATTATAAATAGGATAGAAAACGAATTTACCGCGTGAAATTTGTAGGACCCGACTTTTCGGTGACGTTGCAGCCGCCGTTGTCTAGGGTAGACTGAAGAGCTGTCAGTCCGTTGTTTTGCGGGTAGGCCGCAAACCGCTGCCGCCACTGCGTAGGTTATAACGGTGGTGGGGGGCCGGGCTCGGAGCGCGGGAATTTTTAAACGGACTGACAGCTCTTCAGTCTACCCTAGACAACGGCGGCTGCAACGTCACCGAAACGTCGGGTCCTACAAATTTCACGCGGTAAATTCGTTTTCTATCCTACACAGTTTTACATTAGGTATATATGGGTTTATAGGTTTTATAACAGCATTATGTATGTACAGTTCTCTCAATAACAAACAGAAATTCACAGTTAGATTACATATAGTTTTTCTGTTTTAACAACACTTAAAAAATACAAAAATAGTAGTTGATATTTTTAAATATTGGATTATTGTTTTCTTAATCTTTGGTCCAAAAGTCACGTTGAAATACTGATTAACAGTATTTATAATTTTAAAGTCCTAATGGTACCTACTTTTCTTGATCTCTTCTTATTAAATTCTTGTATGAAGGATTTTGAGTCTAAAATTGACTTTTGAGTCTGAAATATTGCGCCCCCCAAAATTTTGCGCCCTAGGCGGCCCCCTAGGTTGCCTATATGGACTAGCCGGCCCTGCCCCCACCCCACTGTCTCGCCGCACTCCTCATTCGTATATGTACGATATACCACTATAGCAAAAACATAGGTAGGTAGGTACTTGAGCAATACATTGCCGAGAGCCGGTAATAATAAATAGGAATTATACCCTTTCGACCCTGCGAATTGCGTAGGTATGCTGTGGGGCGGAAGGCTGTATGTGCAATTCATGGGAATAACGCAGCGGAAATTATGATTTTTTAAACTTTTTCTTTGAAAATCCTTATATACTCAATGCCGCTTTTACCCGATGTCCCGTTTTTACCCACACTCGAGGGTCCCGAAGTTCGAGGGTTTAAACTTAGGGTCCGAATAGATAAAGAGCTGAAATTGGAAGGTTACACTGAGAAAAATATAAGATTTCTTGATAAAATGTCGGTTTGTTCTTATGGTTATATACAAAACGATGAAGTTTCAATCGTAAGTTTGTTGAATTGCAAGGAATTTTGTTGAAACTCCGTTACTCGATTATATGTTTCACCAAGCTCCGTACGGATAATACGAAATTACGGTATAATGTAGCTTCAACATGATTTTTGTAACTGACTATAACCTTACGTATGTAATAACATGCTGTCATGGTAAAAGCAAGATTTCCTTGTGTGCCGTAATGAATGTGCGGTGTATTTACCATGCCCGTGACATGGTAACTACACCGTTACGCTTCATGTTGATACATACGTACGTACCACAGTACATGCTTTATACGTAATCCTTTTTGAAACATGCGTATTTCCGTGTATTACAACGTTACATTTTTCTCAGTGTAGAGATGTCGACTTCAACGGGCGAATCCATCACCCCAGGAAGCTTTAAAGATAATGATCGTTCTGTATTCCGTGAGGTGTACGTAGATGATTTGAGGACGAGTACAATTCTACCATCCAATAAATTCAACTTGCCAATTTTATACAATTCTATAAAAATAGGCAATCTTAGTAGTATTAGTGAATAAACGCTCAACGCATTGTTGAAGTATATAGTGTTTTGAGAACAGACAATAATGAAGACACATTTTCTAACATTAGACGATGTTTACGAATCTTTATGTCAATTACGATAACAAAATGGTGAACGGCCAGTCTCGAAATTAAAGCGAATAGAAAACGAGATTAGGAATAATAGACAAGACAGATTGAATTATTTATCTTTAATGAGCATTGAAAGAGATTTTTTAGCAGAATTGGACTTTGAAGAGGTAATCGATAATTTTAGACGTCAAAAATGTAGAAAATTATCATTAGTTACATCTTACAGTTTAATTACACTATTGTAATCGGTGTTACTAATTCTGAAAAAAAATTATTTATATAATAATTATTTAGGTACATATATTGTTGGGCAAATATAAAAAGGTAATCTTGTTGGGCAAAAATCACATTGTGACATTTCGGTTGGAATACCTCAAAAGCTACAATAAAATATTTCAATTCAGCTATAATCAAATATTAACGCCATCTTTTGGCGCTTGGCCCAGCCCCGCCCTTAGCGAGGCTGGGCCAAGAAACGAACCGTGTTGCCCGAGGCGGTTGCAATGGAAGCCAACAGGGTTCGTCCGCCGGCCGTAGAGGGCGCTCATCGATTTTATTTATGAAATTATTATTCAGAAGAAATCAGTCTTTGGCTACTTGTCGGGAAAGTCTTGGGGTGACGCAACCGATTTTTAAAAGGCTCCTATTTCCTGAAATATAACGTTTCAAGATCATACAAATTTGTTGAAATTTTATTGAGGTCTAATAATTTGAAACACTTGGATACATATTATATCTAGTATTTGGTGAACATTCCTTTGTTCTTAAGAAGTAAATTGATTTTAGTTGACATGCTGTGCGCCATCGTTTTGCAGTTGCTTTTGATTTCTTCGTTATGGTGCCACGCTTTTATAATTTCAATTTTAATTTTATTCTATTGTGATTGTGGTGTTGTAACGAGGAGTTTTGCAACTATTCGGTTCGGCACAAGCTGCCTTTCAAGCGTCGTATAATATATATTTTTTAAATAATGCAAAAAAAAAATAAAAATAAACTGGAGTATTCAAACCACATGCATGTGCGAATAGATGCGAAAAGTTCTTTATTGACGGTTACTAAGGACAGTCGAGCCTAATCACAAAGACACTAGTTTAAAATTCTAAAACTATACTAATCTATTTATCTAATTTTGTTTTATTTATTATTTGGATTAGATTTAGTTTTATTTTATTTTATTTTTATTTTAAAAAAGATTTGAATTTTCTATTTTTAATTAATTTTTTTGTAGACTATTTTAATAATTAGTTTTATTTGATTGTGTTTAGAAATATATGCATTGTTAATAAATAGTAATCATAATGCACAAAGAAAATTGCTCAAGTCTGCCTTAGAACAGGCTCAGGCCTAGTTAGGCGACTTTCGGTCATAACCATGTCTCAGTCACAATAAGAATCAGTTTTCTGCTATTGCCTCATTTACATACAGTGTGACATGGTAAAATGTACTAGTTAAATTTTGTAATACCTACTCTAAATAAAAAAATAAATAAATATTCGCACATTTCACCAAGTATAAATTTTTGTCGTTTGCTTTCATTCGCGAGGACCCATCCATTAGCTTTTATATCTCTGATCGCTATCAGTCTAGTCTAGAAGCTGAAACTATACCTACGCACGGATTGGGTCCGCTGCTGAAGTCGTATTAATAGACAACCACTGCGTGTCGTGAATTATGGGACTATTAACGCAAGAATGATTTTTGAGTAATTATTGGCAGGTGCTCGAAGGGGAAATGTGTTTGAGAAAGTAATGTAGATAATAAATACACTGAGATAAATATATAAATTTAGATAAAAATTGTAGCACGAGGAAGCGAGACATCGCTGCTGGTAGTCAGGGGAGAAAGCGTAATGGCAATCGCAGTCGTTTATGAGATTACTTCATATTTATGAAAACAAATGGCCCGATGAAAACAAATGATCGCTACAACGCCACTAACGTGCTATATATATTAACTTCAAACTTATTTGAGGAAAGTAATTCTAACTGCTTTCGGCGCTTGTTAGAAGAATTCTTGCAACTTGTCGATCACAAAAAAAGCATCATAAGTCGTAGAATGGTGAAAAAGCACAACGAACGGGAGTGCTAATCGTGCGACTGTGACCTATAGACTGCTAAGCGCCATTTCACGAAGAAGCCAGCTGGCCCCTTTTTTCGCGGCATAACTGCCGACAGCCAATACGAGTACCAAAAAATCCCTAAGTCACTTTTTTACTTTTGAGTTATAATGGTTTTAGTATTAAATTCTCTGTGTATTTTTTTTGGCAAGTTGTATAAATAAAATAAAAATACAGAATTATTACAGTACTGCAAAAATACTAATACTATATTTCAGCGACTTTACATTTAAAAGAATCTGCATATTTATAATAGATAATATAGGTAGGATAAGGTACAAGTGGAAATAAAAAAGACTTATTTCAATATTTTTGACTTAGGGATTTTTTTGCATTGGAATGATGGCCTCAGAGTAGGTAAATAATACAACACTATTGAAAAAGGCATTTTACAGTTATTGTCATATTGAACAAAAAAGCTTCTTTTTAGCATTCCGTTTTTATTCTTATATTTTATAACGTCTCGTCCCAGGTACATATTTTTAATAATAATAAACAAGCATTTTATAATATAAGCAAAATACGATCGCACAGGCTTTTAGCGGCTAACTGTCGATGATTTGTAACAATTATATTATTATTCAGATCAAAAAATGTTAAATATGTTTTACTTCAACCGAATTTCAATTCAACCGCTTAGTTTCCGCCAATTTCAATTCGCCCAGTTATTGGCAATTTCAGTAAAAAAGCTACTTTTTCACTTTTCCTCTTGTATTTTGTTACGTTTCGTCTCCATATTTTGAATACTGATAAATAAGTATTTTATGTAGGTACATATATTACCTTCAATACTGTGACTAATATGCCCCTTTAGCAACGGCTGAAATAAATGTCGTAGCTCAATAACCGTGTGATTGATTTTCTTAACGCAATTTTCTACGCCCTGCCACGGTCATAAATTAGTATTTTAAATTTAACCGCGGAGTTTAGATTTACATTATTTGTATTCGTTGCTGGTTGGCAAACAGGTGTAGGTTAGCATCGTGGCATAGAGGTAAACAAAGAGTCGCGAATATTTGCATAGAGACTGTAAATACGGCCAGAGGCGAACGGCTGTAGGCGATGATTTATACTGAACGCTGATTCGATCGAACAGCGGAAAGTGATTGATGATCGGCCGTCTCATCATAGTAGGACTCTTTCAAATGGCGATGCTTGGATTTCAACGCCACATTACCGATAAAATATGAATCGATAATTATTGTTAAAACAATATTTGGTAGCGAATGGTTTCGTGCAGCTTGGGCTATAAGATCCATCTTGTTCTCGGATCGGCCCAACTCACGATTCAGCTCCTATTCAGAGGCTTCCTTGTGTGGAAGGCTACCCCGGGTAAGACTCTCGCATCTCACGGCATTCCCGGTGTCTCGCTGTGAGGCGTTGGCTTCTTACGGGCGAGTTGGCGTAGCTAGACAGTGGGCTGTTTCGTTCCAAGTCTTCTACGTTCACCTCACGGGAGACAGAACGAACATTACCGTTAAAACTTCCTGGGTGACGGGTTCGGCCGTTGTAATCGACACCTCCAAGTGATTACTTGTTGATTGATAGCGAACGGTCTCGTGCAGTCTGGGCCATCAAGATCCATTTTATTCTAGGGTCAGCCTAACTCACGATTCAGCTTCTATTCAGTAGCCTCCTCGAGTGAGGTACTACCCCGGTAAGTACTCTCGCGTCCCAGGCCTCAGGGTTGGTGGATCGGTTTTCCCTGAAGGACTGCCTCCCGGCGCTTCTGGACGGCTTGCGCACCGTTCGGCGACGCTAATCGGGCGTGCACTCTGACTAATTACTGAAGGAGTCTGGAGACTATGGAAATACACTATATCCTAAGCCGCGGGGGTGTATGTTGACCTGTATTCAACCACTCTTGAAATGACTATTAGGCTACCTGATCCTGAAATTAGAGCCGGGCAAAAGATACCATTAGTCCGAGTTAGATTCAAACTGAATTACTGCTAAACATACGGCAGGTAGAGGTCGCGCAAGTGACTTACGACCCTTGATCGGTCGGGAGGTTAGAGGTATCCTAAAGGTTAATTCCAGACGGAGATATTCTTCCAAAACTGGTAGTCAGGGGGCGAGGCTGCCTGTAAGGTATCTTTCCCGGTGCCTCGCCGTAAGGCGTTGGTCTCTGATGGGCTCGTGAAATTGCTGGACGGCAGGCTTGTGATTTTCCAGATTTTTTTTCAATAACATACATTTTATTGAAATATTTCCATCACTTGAGCATAGCGATCAAAACAAAAAAAGAATCAACCTAATATGTCGTTCCTACTCAAAAAAAGATTGATTGATATCCATCGTTCGAATCGTGAGTAGAAAAAAGCACTTTCAGTTTTCCCGAATTTTACAATTTTCCAGGCAACTTCTCCAATTTATCTTTCCGGACCTTATTTGGACTATTACGAACATTAAAAATTAATCCAAATCGGTTTAGCCGTTCAACCTAATATGCGATTACCAACGAACAGCATTTCACTTTTATTTATATAGATGTTGTTTTAACACTGAACAAGTTAAGCTCCTATGAATTGTACTGAGTGTTATACATTACGAAATACAATTAAAAGAAATCATTTGAATATCCGAATAATTACCAAACCTCGTCAATTGTGACGTCACAAATGAAGATCAATGCATGCACATACGGTCTTTTAACGCTCATTTTACAAGTTTTTCGTTTTACATGTGTTAATTTTTACCACCAAACTATATTTATTTAAATATCTCTATAATAGAGCAGCATATTTGAGTTTTTATGTTCAATTAAAAAAATAGCCATTGACACAAACAAGAAACAAAGCATTCAACAACGTATTGAATTATAAATTGACATTAAGATATGTTATTTTAACATTGGAATATGTAAATTATTATAATAGCTTTGGTTTGTTTCTTTTAATATTTCTCTAGATTATTAAATTAAAATGTAGTTATTTGATACTTTAGATCTTTATCTAACTATTTATGTAGCATTTGTAGTTAAACATTTCAAAATATAAACTTTATTTTGATTTTGCGATGTGTTGCTTAGGGTGGTACTCCTCTTTAAGAATTGTTTGCTGAAGTTAAGGCACCCTCTAACTTATCGACCCAGAAGGCGAGTACCCGCTGAACTAGTCGCCAAAGCGGCGCGTCGAGACAGAGCGAGACGGAATACCACAGATGGTCATTCAGTGCGAGCGAGAAACATTGACTCGGAAAACCCTTTCATATGGGTCGAATACTGTATCAAAGTAAATACGATTGTGCTTTGATGTATGCGAGACCACAAGAACGGGTAAATTTAGAAGATCCCTTCCATTAATACACACCGTTCGAAAAGGCACCCTTCCAAATAATACACAGGGCTTTGCTAATACAGCTGGGTGTTAAGTGGTGTATTATCTTGTCAGAACTATTGTAATAGTTGCTTCCTCTAAAAGGGGAATGATATGGGCACTTTAGCTGATTTATATATAAATAATAATAGTGAAAGGTATAAGTATCTATCAAAATAGAAAATTGGACAAAGCTTTTTATGTCAGATATTAATAATTCTAAAAGTTGACAACACATTCATAGTTTAATTTAATAACATTTTAAATAAATAAAATTCATGCTCGTCCTCTTAATTATTTTCATGTTTTACTTTCATCTTTATCTTACATTTTCAATTCATCTTTATTATTTTCAAATAGCTATATCAAATGTTTACTTATATCGTTCATATCCGATTCAAAGAATATATATCTATTTCACAAGAAATAGGCGTGTGTTAAAATAATTAGTAAATAAATGATAACTTTGGTTAACAACTCTGTGTTTTATTTGTTTAAATAACTTTCTTTTTAATGCGGAAAAGTCTGTGTTTTTAAATAATAACCTTACTGAGACATATTTTGAAATGTGCCGAAAATAGTATTATTTTTTGGAGTATTTTTTTCCTGATAAGCCTGTTGAAAAATGATATGAATACATTCTTACACCATGAAAGGATTTAAGAAATATATTTTTTTCCGTTTTCTCTACTTAATGCTATAAATTGTTGTTAATAATATTCGTTGTTTATCACAAAATTCATTGCATTTTCAAAATGAATAATTGTTGTTATTTTTGTAATAACCAATTTAAAATTGGTAATTATCAAAATATAAGATAAATACATATTTCTCAAGAAACGGTTCGACATATCCGCATATTGATCAAAACTTTTTTGTAGATTTTAATGTTCTCTACCGCCTGTTTCAGTATTATCCACAGTTTAATCAACACCTATATACATTCAATGTGAAATTGCTTCAAAATAAACTTCACATTAATGTCACACTAAATGTGACAATAGGACAGTCTTAAATGTCATAATAAGAATCGTTTAATAAAAAACTAGGTTTTATTTGCTGTTGATTTTATTTTACTATCTGCTGAAACAATAAACTTACATTTTTTTGTAGATTTTGTACTGATACCTTCGGATATGAGAGAAGTAGATACGTTAAATTATAAACCGCCCTTCCTTTACGAACGTACGTGATACGTGCGCTATATTATCATATAGAAAAAAATATATGTATAAAAATGATATAATCGCTATATACTTAAAAACCGCGTAATAAACCGCTATCTATTTTGTCATATCTTGTTTGATATATTTTAAATACATATTGTTATGGAGAAATCTAATGATAAAAAACCAAAGATTTACCTAGTTTTTGAATAATAACCCAGGTAGGGTGGTTAAAATATTATTTGTGAAAAAAATATTTACGTATTATTTTGAAAAAAACTCTCCTCTTTTCAGCACTTTGAAGCTAACCTTGTGTAGGCGGGAACCGGTGAAGTGTGGCGTTTATTAAGACCCTCATATTTGCGCCTCCTACGTCGACTAGTATGATTAGATTACCTAGTCATAAGCGCGAAATCGGCTAACGAGGTCTTCCCGAAGCGGAAGGAAACGAGTAGGGGAAATCGACGCTTCGACGCCGACAAACATCCGCTTTGGAAACGATTCACGCCCGTCAATTCCGCTGACATCCTGTACGCGTAGTGGTAGATACCATGTGTTTCGAGTTTACATAGAAAACGGTTGATACCGGGTATCATATACTTTTCTAAAATTCGTCTTGATGAAGCGATATCCAATGCGTCGCTGTTCTAGCTGTTGGCTATATTTATTTATTTATTTATTTATGGTAATGTACATAATATGCAACAAGCGTAACAAATCATAATTAATATCTACATTTTAAATAAAACCCACAGCAAGTTGTGTCACGCTTATAGTGAAGATCGGTCCCATGTCGCCCAACTAAGTAAAAACTTATTCTAGGGCAAACACTTTAAATATATACAAGTTTAAAAAAGAAAACATATTCAAAAAAATATAGTAAGTGCGATAATTTACTTGCACTCGATTTTTAATATCTTTCATTTATTTTCTTCGGTTTTACCGATTTTTTAACCGGCTAGAATAATCGCGATTTTTAGGTTCGATTTTCAATTGCTTCATTTTCTACCCATCTAAGCCCATTGTTTCTATTGTAGCATTAATAATAACGGAGTTAGGAAGTAATACATTTTTGGGTAATAACGTTTTCAATTCAAAGCCGGCTGAAATTTTCTAAAAGTGACGTAAGCAAGAATTTTAGGCAATTTCCTCAGAATTCTAAGTGTCGTTTATTTTCTAGGACCAGTATAATGATTTATGATATTAAAAATTTTGAAAAAACCTTTGTTTTAAAACGTAATGGAGGATATTTCCCATCAGCTTACGAAATGTTAGCATTGGGATGAACTATTTTTGTACTTAATTTGTTCATAATTGGTACACACACACGAACACACACACGGACGCGCGCACGCATACGAATGCACACACACGCATGCACGCAAAAACACACACACACACACACACACACACACACACACACACACACACCCTCACACACACACATACACACACACACACACACACACACACACACACACAGACACATATATTTTCCAAAATCACTTTTTTGAATTCACAGGATCTCAAACTGTGTACCTTGCAATAGTTTATAATTTATTTGATTGGAAATTTATACATATTTTTATTCGAATTCAACAAAACATTGACTAATATTTTGGTCAAGAATCGTTTGGTCAAGAATCAATAATCGTTTTCTGAAGTTGAGGCACTCTCTGTTGATACACCTTCTATTGATCACCTTGTAGGTCTTCCCTTTAGGCCCGTTTTGTAAAAGCGACGGATACCTATCGGTATTGGTTTCCATAAAACAGTCAGCTTGCACAATACAATATACAATTTGCGTCTCAACGGATACCGGCGAATCGAACCAATCGATTACAACTTACCGTCAACATTAGGTTTCTTTATTTAAACAGCGATATAATTAATGAATTTGGTGGAATTCGAGCCATTTCATACATTCGAGCCATTTCATACATTCGAGCTATTTCACGCAATTTTTCGCTTATCCATGTTTATTTTTTTTAGTTTCTTTGTTCAGTCTTTTAATACCGTCTCTTTGCTTCATAATAATTGTCTTCTAACGCCCTATTATTCCATCGAAGTTACCATTTCTATTCATCTCTTGAAAAGTTCGGATATCAGCGGCAGAAAGCTTCATAAATTTCGATGAGCTCAATTTTCATTGACATTTGGGTCAAGCGAATGACGATATCTGTTAATGATCTCAAAGAACTCATCATGGCAGTTGAGACAGTCGATGCTGCAAGCAAACACGCCATACCTGGATGTTATAACGACCGTTGTCGTCTTTTTATCTAAAGACTAGATGACCCGGTGAACTTCGTACCACCTAAAATTGAGTTGATTTTAACTCTTCATAAGCGTTTATTGATCCTAATCAACCTTCCAAATCCAATTCATTGAAATCTATAAAATGGCCGAATCATGTACGGTTTGAGTTTTTCGACTTTTTCGGCTTTTTCGACTTTTTCGACTTGTCAGACTTTTTCGACTTTTTTGCATTTTTCGACTTTTTGGACTTTTTTGACTTTTTCGACTTTTTTGACTTTTCCGACTTTTTCGACTTTTTCGACGTTTTCGACTTTTTCGACTTTTTCGACTTTTTTGACTCTTTCGATGTTTTCGACTTTTTCGGCTTTTTCGACTTTTTCGACTTGTCAGACTTTTTCGACTTTTTTGCATTTTTCGACTTTTTGGACTTTTTGTCTTTTTCGACTTTTTCGAATTTTCCGACTTTTTCGACTTTTTCGACTTTTTCGAATTTTCGACTTTTCGACTCTATCAAATTTACACAATCGCACGGAATGAATAACAGTTATGGATGGCGCAGATGTCAAACACTAGGATTGCCGCGAACGCTATCTATTGAAAGTGGCCCATTTCCCAAAATGACCAATTTTGATTTTTTCGATTTTCAGTTGTTTCTTTTAATTTTTCCTAAATATTTTTTTTTTGTAAACCACCTCTGGATCAAGGCAAACAAATCAAAAAAATAATAATTCAAATTGGTCAAGTCATTTTCGAGATCTTGCGAGACTAATGCACGGCGATTCATTTTTATATATAAGAAGATGAGTCGCCAAGACTTAGGGCCGTATCGATCTACTCTTGTAGCTAGGTCACTGGCCAGCAGAGGTCTACCTCAAACAGCGAATGTACTGCGGTTTTGGAAAGATTCTTTATCCACTAAACACTGGTGAGTTGTCACCTACAATGCAACGGCCGAACCCGTCACCCCAAGAGGGTGTACCGATGTTGATCATTTTTTCAACCTGGAGTGATAACAGAGACTTGCGAACGAAACAGACAGCTACTCCAACATGCCCTTTAGAATCCAACGCCTTACTGAGTGGCACTGGGAAGTTGACCCAGCGGGCAGTCTCGCGCCCTCACTAGCGGCTGGGTGATTTTATAACTATGGCGTTTTCTATTGTCTTCGGTTTCGCGCTAACTGGCCGAACGAAAACCGGTTATATTTCGCTAAATTAGCGCCAAATGGAAGGAAATAGAAAACGTCAAAGTTATTAAATCACCCTGCTGATTTGACCGGGTTTCTCCGCCCTCTCGTTTGGTCATGGTCGCTTGCGCGGTCTCTACCTGATGTTAATTCAGCGGTAATTCAGTTCGAATTCTTGATCGTCTACCACTCGGGATCGGGTAACCAACTGGTCGTTTCAATAGTTGCTGACATCATGTCAACATCAACCACGGCAGCTTAGGAAACGTATAAGAGCATTCCCAGACCCCTCAGTTATTCGCCCGAGTGCACAGTCGATAGTCGCCCGAGTGCACAGACGCAGCACGATGCGAAAGCCGTCTAGCATCGCCCAAGGTGTCCCCCAGATTGGAATCTCCGATTCTTATATGTCCACGACTGGGCTTACAATCGCAGACAGGGTTCACAATGTTAGCCCTCTCCAGGTTAGCCCCTCTCTCGAGTCAATGAGGCTACCGGATGGCAGTTGAGCCGCGAATTGAGCCGACCTAAGATAACAAACAGGTCATCAGGCAGAAGCTGCACGGAACTATTAGGTGCCCCCTTCCACTAGACAGCTCGAGGTCTCTTGCGCGAACTACCTATTCCCGTTGGTCACCAGGATCAGGTGGGCAACGGGCGATTTTAAAGATATATGACAACAGAACATCTATCCACTTCTTATAAATACTAAGTTTTAAGATTCTTCCGGTAATCTGAAAAAAAAAAACAAAAATCTACACTGCCCAGGGCTTGCCTGAGGGAATGCTTCATTCAATCCTCCTCTTTGATAAGGCTCTTTGATAGGAGCTGAAAATGAATTGTTCCGGTCACAAAAAGACCTGACCTTGCGGCTCAAGCTGTATGAGCCATTAAAACATTACGCTACTAAACTGGCCACGACAGACACATCTTCATTTAGAACTACGTAGTTTATTATCGGGATTTCGTGCAAAAGCTGAATACAGAAATATGCACACAACCCGATCTTTCAACCCGAGCTATTCGACAGATAAATATTAACCAGTCGGAAGCCAGCCTTCGCGCGCGAAACACTGCGCCACAATTTTTTGGTCGATTTTGTAAATAAATACCAACAATATCGATTTTTCATGAATTCCTTTTTGTTACTTATTAATTAATCTTGTTAGTCGTGTATATTATTTATTTATATTATATATAGGGGGAGGGGGGCAAAACCGTTACGCGCGGATCTGTCACTGACGCAAAATGCCTATAGGCATTGTTGGCGTCCGACCGGTTAAAGCTTCTTAAGCATTGGGAGTCAGTGGAAAGCAAGGACACTATATCCCACTATTGCAAAGATATACAAAAAATCATTTCGGTACAAAAAATGTTCATTATTTATAAAAAGGCCCGCACATTTGTAGGTAGGTAGTGTAAAATGTACGTCTACTTAAAGTGAAAAAGGGAAATCCTCTCAGTTTGGAGATAAAACAGATGTTTGTTGACGCTCGCTAGTGAAACAAAGCGAAAAGTTGGGCGGGCGTAGATAGTGTATTTCAGTGCGCTTCAGCAGCGAGGCAGCCGTACCCAAGTGGGTCAGCCAGCGGGAGGCGGAAGGAGGCTAAGGAGCTTCAGAAGGCGCGCCGCGTCGCTAACTTCACGCTATCGCGCCCATTTGAACGCCACTCACACATAAAATGGTCGTCACATCGTTACTTTTAGAGTCGGTGTGCAAGGTTTTTATATTGCTTATGTGGACTGGAGTTAACTAGCGCGTGCGCAGGGTTTTGAGAAAGTTGGAAGGGGGTAAGAATCACTAGAATACGTGCGACGGAGAGGGTCAGGGGGCGGCGAGAGCCCCCCTCGGCGGCCCGACCTTACTTAAAATTATTATATAATATATAATTATTATAACCAAAATTACACTTCACAATTTACTTCCAAACTAAATATAAATAACACAAAGGTTGTATAATGTATGTGCGAGGTTTTGCTTCACCATAATTCCCTGATATCACGTCTTACCATTCTTCGTCAAGGCATGTATGTTGAATATGACGCAAAGGTGGCAAAGGAGACATGTTCTCGTAAACGCCACGCCTATCTCATACGAGCGCGCGACCGTCTTGTCATCATTCCGAAGTTCACAGCCACCACAAAGAAAGTTTCTCCTATTCGGCGGTTATATGGAATCGATTGGGAGCGACATTGCTGAGGACGTCTTTATCGACATTGAAAGAAAAATATAAGTCTTATTCTGCCGTCGTAAATGAAAACACAGTAACTTGAAAAAAGACGTTTTGAGAAACACGCGGTCGAAGTTCAGTTGTTAAATATTTGTTTTCATGAATAAAGTAATCAATATAGATTATTTATTTTAATCTTTAAAGTTGAAAAATAGTTAGAACTTCAATTCTGCATAAAAATATATATTAAATTATAATTGCTTAGTTAATTAATTAGATATTGTGTTTTAAATTAGGAAAATAATTTGATAAATTTTATATTTTTAAGCTATAACATCGTAACTGAGTGGTTACTGTGTTATAGGTAAATTTTACCCATTACTGTGTTCTAACCATGTAAAATAAATATATATATTTTTAAATAAATAAAATCCGCAGTCACCTTAAACACAGTAATTGAGATACTGTGATTAATTCGTGTATTAATAAATTACCTTTTAACAAAATTTTATCTAAAACCACAATATCTGAAGAAGCCGTGTTGTAACCAAACAAAAATATTTCTTAAATGCTTATAGGTATTAAAAAAGATCACAGTAAATAATAGGTTACTGTATTTTAACTTACTGTATATACATAACTACTGTATATACATAACTACTGTATATACATACTGTGCTTTTTATTAAAAATATTCAGATTTTTTTAAAAATACTGTGTTTTTATCTAAGGTATCTCGGTAACAATCCATCGACAGACAAACCGAAACATTTGCCTTATAGTACTCCAACTCGTGATTTTAAAGAACCAAGCTTGTATAAATACAGTAAATGAAGTTACTGTGTTTTCATTTACGACGGCAGTATTCCTGGGGGCAGGAGCAAACGATTAAAAGAATTATCTTTTGTTTCCTATTTCTTTATAGTTGTTACCGAAGAGGGTCTTCTGAAAACCACGGCTGACAGATTTATAATTTGAGGGCATCCCCATTTACAGTGTTTGTGGTTTTATCACGTACAATTTGTGAAGTTCGTAATTTTTAATATGTACTAATGTTTTAATTTTTAAAATAATATATTTCAATATTGTCATAAATGAAATTGAAATAAATTTTTAAAATATTTTTTTCCAATATTGTAATAAATAAAAATTGAAATTAGTTTTTATAATAATATATTCCAATATTGTCATTGAAATAAATGAAAAAATATTATCAAATACCTACCGCTGTAACCAGGGTATTTTGTTAGTCTTACCTGGTGAGTAGGTACCTACTTTAAAGTACACTAAATAATAATGTATCAGGCTAACTCCCATTCCTCGAGTTCAATATTGTGTTAACTCATATATTTTTAGTAATTTCTAGTTTTACCTGATGGATTTCGGTCAAAGCTAATTTTGATTAATGGTCTTTGTTAAAATTAGTTTTGACCAGGAGAATTAGTTTGACCTAAAATCGAGTTTTGACGGTTACATATAGATCGGAAACACTTAGATAACCACACCATCATAATATCGAACAGTATAAATAGAGATAGATGTTCGACGATTATGTTTGGGATGTAAAGACAAAATTGGGTCACTCTTTGTATAAAACCGCGTCCTAATGACCTCGAAATGAAAAAGGTCCTAAATAGATTTAGCGCACCCTGAACAAAATTATATTTGTGTGCGATTTAGAAGGGTGTCTCCGTTGTTATTTTTAGCAAAATAATGGGCTTGACTGCATTTCTTCGTGAATTAAAATAGGAACCTAATTCAACCGAACGAGACAGAGCAATACGTTT
Organism: Micropterix aruncella; assembly: GCA_944548615.1. Classification (NCBI taxonomy): domain Eukaryota; kingdom Metazoa; phylum Arthropoda; class Insecta; order Lepidoptera; family Micropterigidae; genus Micropterix; species Micropterix aruncella. The sequence goes on along the minus strand of OX155951.1, from coordinate 18,842,691 downwards.
GAACGGAATATGTTATGAACTATTATAGATTATCCCGCATCAAAACTATCTGTCGAACTTATAGACGCCCGAATAAGTTTGAACACATTTCGTGCGATACTAACTTTAGCTGATTTATCTTCGGTGGATAGCTTTAATACGGAAAAGTGACAACCGTTAATTTCACATTCCCCTCTGACGTACTGCTTTGTCTCCTTCACAAGAACTTATTTCCGATTTTAGTTAAAGAGAAACGCAATCGAGCCCATTGTCTATTAAAATTATATTGGGTACCTATCAGTACAACATAAAATAGCAGTTATAATTAATGAGGAGGAGAGAGAACCTACTGGAAATTCCCATAATCACATCAAATTCTAATTCGATTAAACTTATTATTCCATTTCTTCTTTTTATTTATTTATTTCTTTAATTAAAATATAATTTAATAAATGTCTACTTCCTAAACCAACCTAACTAGGCCATGCCCGTACCAAGGTATGCTTACTGATTTTGATATAATAATAATATAATACAATAATGTTTTTTTTAATAAATAGTAGTGTAGCTTCACCTGAATGCCTTTATTTTAATAATAAGTATGTATGATTTTCCGTTTCCTTGCGTCCCTTATTTATTAGGAAATTAGATAAATATGTTTTTTTGTAGTAACCTTATTTTTTCCCTTGGTAAGATTTATTCAAATTTAATTTAGATTTGTGGTGCTATGAAAAAAAATCCTTAGAGCAAATATAGTCCTTGTTTGTGTTGTGAAGTGGTGCTTATTTGCGAAAGCACTCGCTGCGTTATAGTGATTTGGTTACGAATTAAGGTGATTTTTTGTTAAAAATAACAAAATAAAATGACGTTTTCATAAATTTGACTGATATCGATGACTTGAAATTCCTAGAATATATTATTAGAAGGATAGTGGTAGAACCATTAAATAATGACTCCTGAAATTTATGTTTGAGCCTTGGTTACGGCACAGTACTGTGGTTAGGGTGTCGAGAGTAAGAAGAGAAGCCCCGCCCCACATAATACTTTCATAAGGTCAACTGGCTTTGGGCTAGCGCAAAGTAAACTGTTGCTATCGATTCCCTAGATAAATATTTCTAAGAAGCTTAAACACATACATGGATTTTCGTTTTTTTACAGTGGTACTGCTTATATGTTACGTCTAAATATCCTAAAATAACAGTACTAAAGTATATCCACAAATTTCTACGTTTGCCACAATTATTATTGATTTTCAGTCTATATATGTTTCATGACCGCGTCTGCTTATTTCAGCCTAACGTAAATAATTCACACAAGTAAGCACACCTGTGCCTGTTGAGATAATATTCCAATTTTAAAACTGCCTATACGAAGAAATATACAAATGGTTTAATGGGTTCTAGAAGGTTGGTTCAATCCCAGGCTGAATAATTTCAAGAATTATTATTTTCGAGCCGCACAAAATATATAAAAATATACAATGGCCCGATTCGTGAACTTAAATTGGAAGTTAGTTCCACCGAACAAGACAGCAATACGTTAGAGTGGAATATGAAATAAACGATCGTCGTTTTTCTGCACCAAAACTACCTGTCGAACTTATATACGTCCGAATTAATTTGAACACATTTCGTGCGGTGTCCGATTTAGATGTTTTGTACTTCGGTGGGTAGTTTTAATGCGGAGAAGTGACAACCGTTCATTTCACGTTCCGTTCTAACGTATTGCCCTCTCTCGTTCACATGAACTAATTTCCGATTTTAGTTCATGAAGAAACGCAATCGAGCCTAATTTCTGGTTACTGCCAATATTTTAACTTCGAGGTCTAAGCAGTGGAATTCGGCCGATGCCTGACTCAGGCTTAAATTAACGTTTTATTCTCTGTTGGTTACACTCCATCGTCTGCCACCCACATCGAAAAGCTTTTAACCAAATCGGTATTCGAAATGTTATATATGAGATATTGATTGCATTTACTATCAAATGACTTGATTTATTCGACGGTTATCTTCCGTTGATGCAGAGTTTCGTGAGTTATTTGGATGTTTTCCTGTTTACCTGCATCCAACGATCGATGAATGCATCGCATACCGGATCTATTTGCTGACGGAGCCATCTGCAAGCAATTTTAGGTTGAGTAACTCAGGTATCGACAGCATGGGTTACACCGCGATAAACATTTCGAGCGTGTGAGATGTTCGTGTTGAGATAACATATTCTATTGTTTGTTTGTTTGAAAAACTTTATTGCACGCACAATAGAATACAACATGATGGGCCTATTGCAATATTTTACGACCAAACCGTCAGGGTTATAGTGAATATATCACGTAGTAGACCAATCTGATAAGTTAGAGATGTCTTCCTTCATTTTCTCATCGTAGAGTTAACGTCGATGGGATGGAACGAGATGAGCAATTGATCCTCTCTTGTATCCTCTCTTGATCGTTTGTGGAGTTTGTTTTCAAACCGATGTTTACACTTGATACGTTCATCCGATCCAGGATGATGGTATTGCTTAAAAAAATCAATTGTGATGCAAGATTGACTTCTTAAGTAGCTTAAATAGAAGGTGATCCTTTTATACATATAGACTGCCATATCAGCAGCCTCTATCCATATATACAGCCTCTATACACGGTCCGGTGGCATAGTGGTTAGGTCGTCTGGTCTTACATTGTAAGGTCCCGGGTTCGATTCCCGGCTGGGTCGCCATTTTCCGTTGGGGTAAAATTGACGGAATCGCATTCCAACTCTGTCGATCGAATGCAATAACAAGACACACACTTACACACATGTTACACACCCACATACATATAAACACTTCATAGTAGGGTTGGTTGTAAGATACTGTCGTACTAAAATAAACCTGTACACTGTGAAATGTCAAAATAAAGAGTATGTACTGTTTGGCATAACACAAGTATATGTTATTTTAATTCTATAGACATTATTATAATTTACTAGTTAAAATTGTTTGTAACCTAATGCGGGCTATTTTGCACCGGCAAGGCATTAGTAATCTAGGAAGCAAAGATCAATTGATTAATTGGAATACAGCGACACACGAATTACCCTGATCTGCCATAGGAAGCTGCATTTAGTAACATCACCTATAGAGGTTCACTGCTGAGCACTCACATTGATTAGTTATTCAATGGCCGTCCTTCAGTATCTGCCTACTCATAAATATTTTTCAATACACATGTATATGTATATGTATCTTTATATATTCGTATGACTACGTATATAGGGGAGACCGGGGCTCGTAAGCGCATGGATACATTGGCGCAACTCCAATATCTCAGAAGGTAGCACGTTGACAACAATGTACCTGGTCAATATCGCACCATTTGACGATGCTCTATTGTCTAGTGTCAGGGTATGGATTGCAGCGGTGTCCCTACGATGATATCGACAATTTTGTGTATTTACGATGTTGAAATAATGTTTGTTATTGCAATTTCGAACATCACCTCCTGTAAACGACCAGACCGAAATTAAAACGATTTTTAATACGTAGGAATTAATATAAACTAGAGATGACCATTAGGCTTTCCGTTTGTAATGTGCTATGGTCGTTAGAAATTACAACGAACATTTGGGGCAGATTGGCGCATTCTTGTAGGAAGGAGGGGGGGTGGGGGGGTATGTTGGCGCAGGCGACTATCTATACTAAACGTAACTACGTGACTAATAAAATGGAAGAAAGAAAGTAAAAACTATACAGCGCAATTTTAACATAACTATAATCTAAAGTTCCCCCAGAGTAGATGACTATAAATAATCGATAAATGATTGTAATAAAAATGTTCATATTTTTCCTGCAAATAGTTTATAGTTTCCTGCAAATAGATAATGTGTTGTTACTAAGTTTAAAATAACGAAACTATGTTTTTTCTATTTTAATAGTTTCCTAGTGTGATATTTTACCAGTTTTTAAAAAAAATACAGTACAAGTTGAATTGAATACTATTGTGTCTATCGACCCCATAAGCTGCGCCAAACAACCCTGGTCCAGGGGTAAGTTAATTAACATGGTTAGCAAAAATGAGTTTTGCAACTAAATATACAACGATGGTATTGACATACGATTATTAAATAATAAGCTGTATCTATAACGAATACTGTTTACTTATATTTTATTTTTGTCCAAAGTTTGACACAAAATAAAAAAAAAACGAAATTAAATATTGCGCTTACCCGCCTTGGTGTCCCCTTTATGTATATATACTCATATATAATATATTTACGCATATGTGTACGCATATGTAACGCATATATAACAATATAAGTATATACTACAGTAAGCATTCAGTAAACCGCGCCCGACATTTCATCTACATTTCATCGCGCATTTATTATTTTTCCGCTACCACTTCCGCTGCCTCTAAATTAATACCACAATCCCAGTGCTTCTTTCTGTATTTCCATATTTAGGTCACGCTGTGCAGGGGATGGCTTTTGTTTAAACGTGAGGGGCTCTCTAGACGATCAAGCATGCTTGTCAAGCCTCGCGTCACGGTCTGGGAAGGGATCGTAAACCGCAGGAAATATGCAAATATATTTTTGTTATATTTACCAAAAATGCCTAATTTAGTAGTTTATGCCAGGGAATCACGTCATTCATCAATCAATTACGTCTAATTAACCTGATTCCCTGGTATACAACTACACAATTAGGCTATTTTGGTAAATATAAAAAAATATATTTGCATATATCCTGCGGTTTACGATCCCCTCCCAGTCCGCGACGCGATGCTTGACAAGCATGCTTGATCGTCTAGAGCAGCGGTTCCCAACCTTTTTTATTTCGCGCCCCACTAAATGCGTATCCGGAATGTATACGCCCCATTTCCCACATATTATATATGTTTAATTACTTTAAAAACATTTGAAAAAAATCAATTAATAAAACACATTTTGTTGTTTTAGAAATATTTTGTCTCAAGTATATAAATCCTGGCAAAACTGGGCACACTGGAATGCCCAGTGGAGCCAGCTGTAGGGGTCCCCTTCGCTACAGGTAAGAAAATCATCAGGGACTGCTTGGAGCAGGAACATCGGGCTTCCTGGAAACAGAGTCAGGGATGTCGCCAGGCAAAAGCCATGATGGATCAACCACTACAGAAGAAAACCAAGGCCCTACTTGACATGAGCAAGAAGAACCTTAGAACCACTATCGGTCTCCTCACCGGACACACGACCCTTAGAGCTCATCTATTCAACCTTGGCTTGACTGAGAGCAAGGATTGCCGAATATGTGGCGAGGAACCTGAAGACAGCATACACATTGTTGGTCCAGGGCTCGCCGCCAAAAGCCTTGCTTTTATTGCTCTTGGTTTCCCGCTTAGATACCTACTGCAAACCGTTCCGTAATATCGTATGATTAAAGGAAGCATAATGAATGATGACCTCTAACTTATCAGATTGGCTAAAGGGCATAGGCTTAAACTCAACCTCTTTAAATCTTCATACCTGGAATAGGACTCTCGCATAACATGGTAAAATTCAATTCCGTTAGTCGTCCAGACATTACTATTGATCAAGTAGCAATCCCTCGAGTAAACGTCGCGTCTACATACCTAATATTAAAATTCAAAATGTCGTTCGCTCCTATCATCCACTACACACACCCAATCACTTAAACATTGAATATCAATCGTACCACATTCCACAGTAATCTAATTTTTGTCTTTGTACTTTTGATATATTCCTATTAACCCTTCTTTACAACATATTGAGCACATCATTATAGCTGTACGATTGTATTAAAAGTATTATCATAATAAAATAAAACTAATAATGGCGTCTATCGCACTTTACACGCGATAGTCAGCGTAACAATTGTCTTCTATTGTCGGCGTAAACAAAAACACCGTTGTAAAGGATTATGTGTACCTGTTATAACAACTCTGTGCTAGATATTATTGCAGAGAGCGATTATTTCCTTTAATCGCCTGTAAAAACCCATTTTGTCGAGGGGCATTGCGTATCCGCGTCCGCCAATGATTGCGCTCACTTCATGACATAATTGCGTTTGGATGAACTCATTCCGTCATTTTTTCTGAGCGAGCTGTCCGGGGAAATCAATTATTAAAATTAAAGAGCGCGAGAGAGAAAGAGAAAAATACGCAATTTTTGCAGTCTACTCGATGCGTAAGCAAACAAATCGTTTATTATATTGCATTGCACTGTCAACAGCTTTCTCTTTTCCATTAATTGCTTATTTTTACACGACTGCCCTACAAAATTAGGAGTGTAATGTGTTCAGGGTTAATCTATGTATGTCTTCCGTTTGTTTATTCCACCATAGCTTGAACCGATTTAGAAGTGTGATTTAGAAGTAGATTTAGAATGATTTCGGATTTTAAAATTACCTAGTTCAGTGTCAATTTATAAGGCAGTACATTTATGAATCCTCTATAAAAGTTGGAAATATTAAGAAATTCATTAGTTTTTCAGCAAAATTCAGCAGAATTATTCAGCAATTCACTCACTTTTCTGATCACCGCAAAGATCACGCATTTCGATTTTTTAAAAAAAACTTTAATATTTGCAAGCTTTCAAATTGGTTTAGAGTTTTATTCAACTTTTATGACTTTGAGATTAGAGAACGCCTCCCAGGAATAACCTTTTTGCGCGTTTATACCGCATAGAAATAGAAATAGAAATATATTTATTGTCCGAAATTGTGGTGGTACATTTATGGTGATAATGCGTAACATTATGTCTCTCACAATTACCTGTTATTGTAACATATCGACAAATTTACTTATTCGCTAATTTTGTAATTTCTTATTAATTAATGACATTATTTCACTGGTTTGCCTATAATATCTAAAACAAATCAAAAAAATAATTCGTAATGTTCATTGAATGGCCTGAAATAACATTAAAAAAATATATAACCTGAAATAATCAAGACATACATGATAAAAATAATTCACCAATAATATAAAAAATAAAGAAAAATCAAAAATCAAGAAATAATCAACATTCCGCATTCAAATACGAAATGTATATAATTTAAAATGTGTAATCTTCCTAATTGAATTATTGTAAAGAAAACGCATGCCCACAATATAATATTAGGAGAAATATTCATTTAACGTGTAAAAGCCTTTTTCGATAATCCATTTCTTCAACGCTGCGGTAAACCCTTTTCCTTTTAATTCTTTAATATTTGCAGGTGAGTGGTTATAGATTTTTATTGAATTGTATAACATTCCTTTTTTAAATAGAGTTAAATTTGGCTTGGGTGCTTGTAGCTCATGTTTATTTCTCGTGTTATAGCCGTGTTCAACGTTGTTTATTTTGAAATGCTGATCGTGGTTTCTTACAAATTTGCAGGTTTCCAAGATGTATATGGATATAAACGTTAGCACAAACTCACATTTTTAAACAGTGCGGTATAAATGTTTCTTTACATTGTACCTTGAGACTTTAGCTACCAATTAATATGCTATTCTTAGCATAATCATAAGAATTCTAATAGCACCCTAACGGGAAGTGCTTTTTGCCTGTCACTGGGCCTTAACAGCATTCGAGTCTGCATTTTCAGCATACTATGCAGTGCATCTTATCAAACGAATTTGAAAAAAATATATATTAGCAGTGATTAGTTAGACTCGGGCCTTTCGTCTCGGTTAGTATAACATTTGTGAGGTTTGTGTTTAGCATGCGGAAATGTAATCGTGTTTCAACCTGTCGAAATTGTTTGCAATGGCTGAAAGTTGGAATCTCGGAGATTTCAATATTATCAATATTTCATATGTACTCAACAATCCTACCTCACCATGTTATCTGAAGGATAAGTTCACTCTTATAGGAAGTCATGGTCTACCACTTCGATCAAATCAGGCATACGTAAAATTTATCTTTCAGCTTAGTGAACCTATGACATTATTTTCATTTACACAATTCTCCCATTGTATGTCTGTCGATTAATGCTCCTACAAAATTATAAAAGATACATGCAGATGCAACTTTTTTGCTTTCAAATAATTTTCATTTATGTAATTAAAAGTTGTCAAAAATGCCAGTTACCCCCTTTTATTATGACGGCAGAATTGTCACTTCAGGATGATTGTAGGCCTATTATTTCTCTTTTTTCAGAGCTTTGATTAAAATTCTTTGACTGCGATTTCCATGCTGCGTGTTAAGATATTGGGGCCGATCGGGGGCATTTACATAGAATGGGCATGAATAACGTCTATTACGTAAAGATCCCCGGCCCGATCTCCGGTTCAGCTCCTATCCGACAGCCTTCCCAAAGATGAACTACCCTTAAAGGGCCGTAGTGAAACCTGCCTGCGGCTGCATCCTGCAGTTCGTTGACAGTTGGGATCTGTTGTGCGGGGAACTACTCGGGAAGCCCTGGGTGGTTATGCATTAGCCGGTTTGCTAGCTACGCTTCCCATCATGCCCATTGACTGGAGTCTGGAAATGAACGTTTTCTAAGAAGCGGCGTAAGAGGTTACCTACTGCCACTTATCATTAGAAACGGCTTGTTCGTCATCCCATTCCCAGTGATATTGACGGGCTAAGGGCGCCAAGCGACCGCAGAAGGCAAGCGACTTCAAATCGGTGACCAGGCTGGAGGACGTAGAAATCTGGTACCTACTAAGGGCGTGAGTTTGCCCGGCTGGGTAGCAATTCCCAGTTGCCTCGCGGTTTGGTGTTGGACTCTTACGTGCTGTTGGAGGAGCTTGACTGTCCTAACAATTCGTTGCGTTCACTTCACGGAAGAAAGGACGACACCAATCGTTATATCTTCCTGGGTTGACACCTTGACATTGCGTGTGAAGATTTTTTAAGCACCACTAAACCTTTTTTCCAGATGCCAGATGACGTAGGTTCAGACGACGTTGGGATTCAATCCGCCGCTCCGCCTCGTCTCTATTTTGTTCCCTAATTCTCAGTCCTTCAATCATTTCAGAGCCCATTGAGAAATTCTCAGGGAATCTTACACAAAGTCACAATCTTATCTCTATTGAGACACTCAACGGATTTGCCATTGTTACCAACTCTGAACAGAGGATGATATCAGCATAAAGACGAATCGAAATATTTCCAAACGGAGGAAAAGTAGAATTTAGTAGACTTTCAATATTTATCAGTCTACTGTCCAATTTGTTACAGAGAAACTAATTTGGTCCATCGACTACGTCTCTCTCTCTCACGCGCGTCGTATCTAACCATACTGCAAATTAAGAAATTATTTTTTATTTTATTTATTAGCTAACCCAGACAATTTTATTAATAAATATATGTTACATTCATTACATATATAAACGATAAATAAAATCAATGATTTGAATCGTATACATATCAAACAATTAACATATAATTGTTTGTTTTTCTTATATTTTTTATTAAAAGTTGCACATTTGCTTGTACTGATTCACCAACTTCAAGGAAATTTTACTAAACCCCTTAATACTGTGAGCATAATAATTATCTCTGATGCCTTTCATAATAGCCCCGTCACAAGCATGCAGTGCTCTTATTAAAGAGAATTGCCAGACAAAACGTGGCTTTCAGCATTTTCGAGTGACGTGGTCGCGGCGAATGCAACACCGCCTCCATTATTCATATGTAAACTACCCAGCAGCATGGCGGATGGCTAGGCATAATGGCGCTTTTAGCCTTGCGCAATGGTACGTGATGACAGCTACAACATAATTGCATACAATAAAGTGCATACTGCAATTCGAGATTTTGAATATACTTATTTTCATACTTTTCCTATAAGTATTTCTTGATGAACTCATACGTATGTAGTATTTTCACAAACTCAATTTCACGCCTTTGTGACACGTTTGGAAGCCGTCTAAGTTTAGTATAAACTACTAGTAGTAAGATGGAGACGTACAAGTACTTTTCAAAGCGCTATATGGCAGCTCCAATCAGATCATCCAGACAATGAATAAATGTTTGAATTCGGATTTGTTTCAAACACAACACGGAAGTTGTTTCAAATTCAAAACGCAAAGAATTTTTGAATTCGGATTTTGTTAATGTTTGAAAATTGATAAAAAGGTAGGGACCCTTAAGTGTTGTTGTAGGTGTTGTAACTCTCTTGAGTTACAAACAACATCGGTGCATTCTTTATACAGTCCGATCTCAACAATCTGTTAGGCAATAAAATATTGGCGACCGTATGAATGAAAATGTCATTTCTCAGTCTTCCGTTTATATGACAGCTTCCCGATCTCTTACCATCGATGAATAAAATAGGCTGGCGAAGAATTTTCGAAATCGAATAAAACGTTCTTAAGATATCGATGACTCAGACAAACAGACAGACAGGCAGGTAGTCAGATAGACAGATAGACAAACGTACAAACTGTTTTTTTTGTTTTTATGGTTTTAAACGTTCTGAAACGTGGAGAAAATCGATGTTGAGCGAAATCCACTTTTATTTTTTTAGGTAAATGCACGATGCCTCGCGCCAGCTTTGTGTTGCGGGTGTCGGCCGGAGCTAGCGTAATATAATTATCATTTTGGAAAATAAACAGCTTCTGAATATCTTTCTGAGTACATGCTTCTAAGCATTCTTTGTAAGCATTCCAAAATGCGAATTGCTATAAGTAGAGCTATACATCCTACTAATATTATAAACGCGAAAGTTTGTATGAAACGCGAAAGGATGTTTGTTACTCTTTCACGCAAAAACTACTGAATGGATTTTGATGAAACTTTACAATAATATATCTTACACATCAGAATAACACATAGGCTATAATTTATAAAGATATATGATTTTCTATCATCATTATCACAATTTTCCATCACCACGCGGGTGAAACCGCTGGGCGCAGCTAGTATATAATAATAATAAAACATGTCTTTTCTAGTACCGACCCCTCTTAACAGCAAGAGGGCATAACCGTGAATGGATGCATGTATGAATTACCTTCCAACCGTTGCAGCTGGGACCGTTGGGAGTTTCAGGTTGTTTGTGCCTGTAATAGATGATTTAATTGGGAAATTTTAGTGAAAATATTTTTTAGATAGGTTACACATAACCACTGAGCTAAGAGGTTATTACACCGCTTACGCAACACACCTACATATATTTAATTTTATTGATTTACTGTGTTATATTTCACGTGTGCTTGTCTATTTCTTTATTACCTACTAATAAAATTTTATTTTTTACTAAAATTTTACTTTACTTGATTTTATTTTTCACGGCATTCTTCAACGAAATTTTTTATTTAGCATTAGGCAGTACTTAATTATACGATTCTGAGCCTACCTTAGTGCGGAGGTCTCGTGCGATCCAGTTAGGTTAGGTTTAATTCATTTGTAACTGATACTATGTTTTTTTGTAAAATAAAGAATTTGAATTTGAATTTGAATTTCGAGACGCAAAGTTTTCATGTCGCAATCAAAGTGAGTTTTGTTTAGTCGACTAAAACATGAATTATAGTCGAGCGCGCCTGTTCCTCGCCCTATTTAATAACTTTTCCACGCTTACATTTATAGTTCACTAAGATTACCTAAACCCCGTAATTTTATAAAGGTCGGGGTACAGATTATCCGCTTAGGGACGTTGGCAAAGGGTGGTGGGGGGAGGGGGGGGGGGGGGGGAGAAGGAAAACGACATCGACAAGTCTAAATACTATGAGGACGAAATCGCGAAAATCCCATTGGTTTACATTGAAAACACGAATTAGACTTTTGAAATTTTGTGAGATCATATCATATATCATATATATATATATATCATATATATCATATATATATCAGCGGCAACATACATAATCTGCGAAAAGCAACAGAAAATACTTTTAAAAAGGTACCGCTTTGAATGTCTTGTTTTATTATTTCATACACTTACAAACGCGTTCACTCATTCATACACATAAAATACACGTTCATTTTGTCTTACAAATTTTTGTGCAAAAAAAGACATTGAGAAGCGTGCAAGAAAAGACACGTCCCATACGACAATGCTCATCACATATCTAACTAGACGAATATAGCCTGATGTATCTAAATATGCAACTTTATACAGGGTGAGTTTTTAGTTACCGGCATCCTTGAAGGGGTTGAATCCGTACGAGCAATCAAGCAACTTTTGATGCACATTTTTGGGTAAGTTAAAAAAGTTATTATTAGTCAGATTTGTAAATCTTGTCTATTGAAAAAAAGGTTGAGAAGCGTCGAGCGCGCTGCGCCATCAAGCGGTATGTAAAATATCGCGAATAAACAATATTAGCGATATTTTAATAACCGCTAGAAGGCGCATCGTGCTCAACGCATTCTAAATAATTTTTAACTACAAAAAAAGTTTACAAATTTTCAAAAATGTTTTTTATTTTGTTGAAAAACTTTCTTTTTTCTTTTTCCTACAATTCAATGTTGCCAATAACTAAAAACTCACGGTGTATATAACAACGCATAATAAAATTAAAATGCATAATACAAATTTTTCAGTACAAATCTCATACAAATAGTTAGATATAAATGCCTAAAGTTTCATGTGACTGAAGTTTAATTTGACAGTGTTCTAAAAATTATGTGAATTATGCCGAGAAATGTTGATAAAAACGAGCCAAAATGACTCAAAATTACATTAAAAATAATACATCCCTATGTCAATTTGTAAGTCAATAAGTTGATGGATCCTTACGATGGTTTTAAACTGTAAAAAATCATATATTTTTCAATCAAATTCAACCCAATTTTTCAGAAAAAATATTAACTTCGGTAAAAATCTACCTAAACATTTTTTTGCCGAATTTTAGAATAAAGCTGAGTGGCTTTGAATTTGTTTAGAGTGTTCTTCGACTCTTTGTCTCTCAAATAAACTAAATATTGTTAACAAGCTGCGCCCCGCGGTTTCACCCGCGTGGTGATGGAAAATTGTGATAATGATGATAGAAAACTATGTATCTTTATAAATTATAGCCTATGTGTTATTCTGATGTGTAAGCTATATTATTGTAAAGTTTCATCAAAATCCATTCAGTAGATTTTGCGTAAAAGAATAACAAACATCCATACATACATTCTTACAAACTTTCGCGTTTATAATAGTAGTAGGATTTTCTTATCTGTATAGCGATTATAATGATACTCGCAAGAAAACCCTTTTTGAGCATTTCTTATTCACGCAAAATGTTTTATATTGCTGTATAAATGTTTGTTTACATTACAATTTGGGTCTTTGGTTATTTATCCCATCCATATATAATTTATAGCATAAATATTAGAAAAACGCGTTTCTGTCTAGCTCCCAGTGTTAGGATCGACCTTACAAATAATCGAAGAGACAAGGAAATTACTTTTTATCTATCATTCACAAAATCGTCTAATACGCGGCTATACAAAGTAAGCCTATCTAAACAAAGGTAAGCGGATGGAACGCATCAAACACGCGGAAACAGTAGATAAAAATATTAAACGTAAACAATTTTAAAACACGCCGCGGTCGGATGATCGATAACGTTTCAAACAAAGCTGATATAATAAGCGTAGAAGAATTCGCCCACGAAACAACCTCGAGATGTTGAAAAGCAAGGGTGTTTATTTGCCTTTCTTGCTGCCCGGATCTAGAATACTCGTATATTTCGCGTAAACTTTTGTGGAACGGATCCAGGAAGGAAAGCTGCTATTTTTTGCTTCCGCTGAGTGCGAAGGAGTAAAATGAAACGACTGGCACAGGCTTTTAATGGCACTATTGAAGACATCGGCATACATGCTATTAGGGATGATACTGTATTTTAAGGCTGTTTATAATGACTCACTGTTTGTTGCTACTATTTGTTTGTCAAACATTTGTTTGTAAACAAATAGTAGGCCACATACTATTTGTTTACAAAAAAGTACGATGAATTAGCTTCCGTAGAACGGAATTTTATGGCTTTGCTACGTTGGAAGTCGTTTATTTTTAGTCTTTAAACTAAAATTGTCGTGAACTTATCACAAGTTCATGAAATTAGTTTAATGGAAAACTATTTTTCCGTACATGTTCTTAGCCTACACAAATGGTATCTATAGCTTCAATAATAAAAAAATAAAAACGGAGCTGTCATGTCATTCACCGACTGGAGTCGTGCCCACCATAATACAATTGCTACATTTCTGAGGGGTGAGCGGTGGATTCCGGACTAACGACCAGCTGTGGTAGGTTTAGGACAGCCAGTTCTTGTCGAACTAGGTTTGGCTTTCCAGCAGGATATTGTATTGTCGGAGAGAGGCAGCAGCCCTGGAATAGGCCAATTGAATATGATATAGAGGGGGTATAAGAAACGTATGGAGAATGAAAAAAACTTAATGAACCACCTGGGTCTGCAGTAACATCTGTATCAGACTTTTTAATAGTAACATCTGTATCAGACATGAAAGTGCCGCTATAAAGGCAAACTTCTAATACTGACGACGCGCGACGAGACGTTGGTCTTTCTATTACGTAATGGAAGCAAGACTAAATTCATGGCCCCGCCTAGCTCTCATTGCAGATGCCAATGTTAACCAGATCATATATATATATATATATATATATATATATATATATATATATATATATATATATATATATATATATATATATATATATATATATATATATATATATATATATATCTATATATATATATATATATATATATATATATATATATATATATATATATATATATATATATATATATATATATATATATATATATATATATATATATATATATATATATATATATATATATATATATATATATATATATATATATATATATATATATATATATATATATATATATATATATATATATATATATATATATATATATATATATATATATATATATATATATATATATATATATATATATATATATATATATATATATATATATATATATATATATATATATATATATATATATATATATATATATATATATATATATATATATATATATATATATATATATATATATATATATATTGATATTTTAAGGGTGTAATTTTTTTAAAATTATTTTCAATAATATATAAAATTAGATTCATGAAAAGTTACTTATCTGGGGTCCTGGTGGACCAGAAACATTTTAACGATAGTTAATGTCCTCTTTAAATACTTAGGGCAGCAGCACCTGTTTCCGCAATTGATAACTTATGATGTTCTTAGTTATTGCAGCCGAATTATTGTATGCCCTTGGATGTAATAAGTATAGGAGGATGGTTTCTGTAACAGAAATGGATGTTAGTAACTTATTTTAGAAGAAATTATATGACTGAGAATATTTCTACACTAGTCGTATTCATCTCTATGACATAAATGTCATAGAGATGAATACGACTCCTATACTTATTACATCCAAGGGCATACAATAATTCGGCTGCAATAACTAAGTGGGCCTGCGATCGACTTGCAGAAGATGCGGATTTTGCCAAAAAAATCATCTTTTCAGATGAAGCTCATTTCCATCTTGGCGAGTATGTAAACAAGCAGAATTGTCGCATTTGGGGCACAGAAAACCCGCACGCATTCATTGAAAAGCCGGTGCACCCAAAACGAGTCACTGTTTGGTGCGGATTTTGGTCCAGAGGCATAATTGGGCCATTTTTCTTCGAAAATGAGCAAGGAGTGGCCGTTACCGTCAATGGCGATCGTTATCGGGCCATGTTGAACGAATTTTTGTTCACAGAAATTGAAGAGGAGGATATTGGCAACATTTGGTTTCAACAGGAAGGCGCTACGTGCCACACAGCCAACGCTACACTTGATGTTTTGCGCCCTGTTTTTGAAAATCGCATTATCAGCCGCAGAGCTGATGTCGTTTAGCCACCTCGGAGCTGCGATTTGACACCGTTGGACTACTTTTTGTGGGGTGCCGTCAAAGATAAGTGTTACGCCGACAAACCAGAGACAATTGACGCTTTAAAGGACAATATTCGTGAAGCCATTGGTGAAATACAGCTGCACACAATCGATAATGTACTTAAAAATTGGACCCATCGTGTAGGCTACTGCATGGCCAGCCGAGGCAGCCATTTGAATGAAATTATTTTCCATCATTAACCGGAGGGATTGTACTTTCAAATAAAAAAAGAAATTTGAAAAAATATTCAGTAGTTTTTTTTTATAGCATTTTCAAAAAAAAAAAGTTATTTGGCGGACCCTTTATATATATATATATATATATATATATATATATATATATATATATATATATATATATATATATATATATATATATATATATATATATATATATATATATATATATATATATATATATATATATATATATATATATATATATATATATATATATATATATATATATATATATATATATATATATATATATATATATATGTATATATATATATATATATATATATATATATATATATATATATATATATATATATATATATATATATATATATATATATATATATATATATATATATATATATATATATATATATATATATATATATATATATATATATATATATATATATATATATATATATATATATATATATATATATATATATTTAATTATTTATTTAAATGCAAGAGCACAAAGAAAAAGAAATTAAGATCCGGAAAAATACAGTTAATGCTTCAAAATTATAGATGTATCTACCTACATTTATCTATTTGAGCCCATTTAACCATTTTGCGTTTTGTCTTTTGCTTGCTTACTTGCTTGTTTGTGTAATTCTCAATTATTGATAATGTGTAAACTACACTAGCCAACAAAATTTAACTTTTTTTTCTGTAACATTAATGAAAACAGTTCATCTTTATGTTTTTAAGGGTGCTAAGCACGAAAATGACAATGAAAATGCAAGTTCTGCTCTTTTTTTTAGTTATTGAAGCTTTTCAGAACTGCCCTTAAAAGCCTATACATTTAGTTATCCCTCGGAGGAAGGTCACTGATAGTGCAATCGCTTTGCCTTCCTTTTGTATATTGTTGCTGCGTGATTCTCTGATAAGCTTCCAGCAATAATCCGCCGATTCTAGCAATGATCCTTTTTTCCATGTCCGAAATTTCTTGGTGGAAGCGTTCGCCACGTTCGTCGCTAAAAGAACCGCAGTTTTCGGAGAAGAAATCATTGTGTATATCTCTCATACACCCCAGTCTATCATAGCACTGCAGAAGATTTTCCACTAGATCCTGATATGTTTATAATCATTGATAGGCACCCCACTCTATATCAAAAACTACAGCTAATCTGGGATTTTATGGTTGTTTTCGTGATCAGCGTGGTTGATTTAGTTCAGAACAACTGACTTTGTTCTTGTTACATTTTGACTGTTGGAGCTATTGCACTTAATATAACCCATATGAAAACTTTTATAGATACTTTCCCTCATACATTTTTCATTCTTCGTATGTGATTAAACGTAATCATGAATTGAAACTATCGCAAAACGCTTGCTTTTCGCACTTTTACCAACGGGAATAACCCCAAATGTTTGATTTTTTTACCGTCAACTCGACTGTCAAATTTTCTAGATATTCTAGAAAATACACAATTAAATAAAAAATAAAATCCATAAATATGATATTGTAGAATCGATTGCTTCCAAATTTTGTGTAGAGATTTACCTAATTTAAAAAAATAATAGAATGACAATATTGTGTTCAAATGCGTGAGGCGATTTAAATTGTTAGCGCTGAGCTTTCCATTAGAGCAAGATACATAGAAATTTATTATAGGCCATATATATAATATTAAATAGGTAGTTGTTTGAAATGGCGTATTTATAAAAAAAACTGGTATAAAAACTGGTATACGTATAGTAGTATTAGTCAAGTAAATACATTGGATTCGTCTATAGTCAAATTTGAAACAGCTCTGTTTCAACTGCCAATTGTGTTAATTCCATTAAAGATACGTAGTATTTATATATGGACGATAAATATAACACGCGTTGGTATAATTTATATCTGTATTAGTTGTAACTATTATCTGTAGTTGAAAAACTAAATAACGGAGACACATCATAAGGCAACGGAAACGGAGACGTAGCACGTCTCCGTTTCCTTAGTTTTACCTCGTTATCTCGGTCGCACTATACCTGTTAAGTTCCTTAGTATCCGTTGTCTTATTTTCGGTTTCATAAATAGTCTTCAATTTTAATATTCTGTTTCATATTTATAAAAATTGCACAAACTGATTTTACCTCATGAAGTTGGAACACCCGACGTTCCATATCACGTTTCTGTTTCATATTATGAAATAGATTTAATTTAAATTATAAATATGAAACAGCTCTAATTGGAATACTAGTGTACAAATGATGTGTAGACAACATGTATTAAATGAATATACCAAATCTATATTTTTAGTGGTTCTCGAGTTATAAAAATATTTTAAATGAAAAATAAAATACCTAGACCGACTCCAAATATATCTATATTATGTACTCGTACCAAAAAATATGTACACTATTCTATAAGAGAATTAAATTAAACATAAATGATGTATTGATGATATAATAAATAGTGTTTAATGATATTATTTTATACGGAGGTAGGTACTAACAAATGATAAAAAGACTACGCCCTATCTATACATTACTAAGAATATGAATAACTACTTAACGTGTGACTTTCTAATAAATATTGGAAAAAATATTTCGATACAACCCCAGGACTGCTGAGGGAATTCCGAAGGTTATATGGTCTGCCGATATAGGTATACACCGAGTAATAATTAAAATCGGTTTATTTGTTTTAGAGAAATATTATGTAAGAGCATATAGGTCTTAAAAATGCACATCGTAAAAAATCTAATTAGAATATATTGGACAGCTGAATTCGTTCGTTGGCTGAATTAAATAGATATTTTTATGGCATAAAATTTCATACCAGTATGACATTCAGGAGGATGGCCCTTCAAAAAGACCAACAAACATTTCTGTTGATTCATTTGGATTGGATTTAATTGCATTTAATACTGGCGAGATCTATATAGTCTGTATTACTATTCACGCTGTGAGGTTCCTAAATAAAGGAAGGCTCAGGTGGAAGAAAAATGCATATTTGTGGAAAACTGGAAATGCATATTAAAGTTGAAAGCGTGATTCTGTAATTAGGCATTCTCGAAATCACCTATTCACAAAGGTTAATTAACTACTACCTCACTTGAATAAGCAATTTACTATTCACTGGCAAAGTTAAACTGAGACAAAATAGAATGAGACTTTGACTCGGGCGGAGCCGCAGGCACTGTTTTTTCAAAATAAACTTTCCCACGATAGTCTCCAAAGCAATATAAAGAAAAATAAAACCGCTTACAGAAATCAAGAACTATAAATATCATGGGGTATTTGAATAACACTCATATTTGAGCAATACGGGCTTTTTTGCGCAAGCTTGTTTTTTCTTATTTTTAGAATAGACCACCTATGCGAAGGAAGGCTCGGCGGTGTGTGTGTGTGTGTGTGTGTGCGAAATTCCAAGCACATCCTACCAATGAATAATGAGAACCAAATGTCTCTCTTCTCGAAAACCAAGATTAAAGCACTCCCTAATTGATTTCCCTTTTCTATTGAGAAAGAGCGAATGGTAAGTACTCGCACATTCGCTGCCATTACCATAATAAGCTACGCATTTCCAGACCGACTCGGATTAGACTTATTTACCTGGCGGTACTTTGCATAAATTATTTACGTAATGCCGATTTCTAATATTCATTTTATTTAATACAAAGTAAACCCCATTTAAACATATTGATATTAATGATTACACAATATAAATTTAATGCAAAGTATTTATTTTATTTATTTAAAGAAAAGCGCATTTTCTTCATTTGCAGTGCATTATTAAATTATCATTAGAAGCGCCATTGTAATTAGTGGCAATAAAGAGAGTACTGCATCCCAGTATTTATTCAGATCAAAGCCGCCTTACTAAGCCTAGGCCCGTACTAAGGCAAGCGTACCAAGTAAACAATGTCTTGTGCATACTTCAAACTACATAATTTAGAAATAAAATAAATATTAAAATTGAAAAATAAAGTTTATATTATATTAAATTATTATTATAAAAATCATATTAAAATTATTAAATTAAAATTAATATTACATTAAATTAATGTTATAAAAAAAATAATATTAAATTAAAATAAAAAATTAACTAATGATAATAAACATGGTAGGTACACATTAATCATTAATAAATACTAGGTAATTGATATGAGTTTGACAGTAAGTCAGTCTGCGAATAATATTTAAAAATACCCATCATAAAATACATTATAAAATAAATAGTAAATAAAACAAATGTTCCATTTATCACAGTAATGTGTCAGAATATAGTATTTTTATTAAAAAATATTTTTTACCATGCATTTTAAATATCGGATGTTAGATTTGCTAGTAGAATAAAAGATGACGAACAAAAATCTAACACTGTCAAAATGCGTACACTGCGAACAATAAATATGATTTCTTTATATAATTCCTGACATTAATACCTAACTGGGTACGTTCGTGCTTTTCGTGGTTTTTTAAACTTATTAAGTGGGGAAAATGATGACCGCAAAGTGAACCAATCCAAATAAATTGTATAAGGAACAGAAAAATGGACTAACCCACTCGAATATTATGATTAATTGAGGTACGTTGCTAAGTGGTTTTAAATAAATATAAGCATACGTCGATTAAAAGCTATGCCATAAAGTCTCAAAATCGGACATATAGTAGGTACATACTTGTAAACACAATGGATTTTCGTTTATACTACATTGTATCAAT
Source organism: Micropterix aruncella (assembly GCA_944548615.1). NCBI lineage: Eukaryota > Metazoa > Arthropoda > Insecta > Lepidoptera > Micropterigidae > Micropterix > Micropterix aruncella. Next base: position 18,821,967 of record OX155951.1, on the reverse strand, counting down.
TTCATGAACTAAAAAAAGTAATTTTTAAGATATTCGCATTTAGTTTTTAAATTCGTCAAAATTAAATGCCTTAAAAATTATATTTTGGGGCTGACCCACATTCCTACCAATTACGTCTTACATTAAAAGAAACAAAAAATCTGGTCCCACCTATATTAACTAACAAACGGACAGAGCGTAGATTATAGAGCTGAAGAAGAAGATAAATACAATTTCAAATTCCGCGGACGTTTACAATGCTAGATGATTGCCCCCGTGGAAGCCATCCGTATATCCACAACCCGAGCAGCTACAACGACGTGGGTAGTAAATTTCTGCTAAAGAAGCGTTTTTCCAGGAGCCAAATATATTGGCCCAATTTCGCTGAAAATCCGCAAGTATATTTAGGGAAATAAAATAACTGATACACAAACACCGAATAAATGCCAATCGGAACCCCCTTAGTATTGATTGACACGGTTGTTAAATATCAAAGTAGAGGTAGAAAAAGCAATTTTCCAGTATGTCGCGTTTGTCAGTGTGTCGCGCGAATGACATTGCAATTTCTACGGATCGTATTTCCGTCTATCCGTGTCCCGTGATTGCTTTTCGAAGCACCGTGTTACGTACTACCGTAGTAGGGCACTACTACTAGTATGTGACGTAATGCAGTCTGGCTCGTATAGTTGGAGATCCCTCTGCGGTACATAAATAAGCACACCTCATTTTATAATAGGGTAGTGATTAAGAGGACTTGCGCCGCGAAACAGATCATCGTCCCGTTTCTGATGTTTAAAAAGCGTCTGAAATAAAGGGAGCCCCATCGGGGCGGAAAAATCTTAGGTCCGAAAACCTACCGTACGTTGATTCCATCTGGATGAATGTAGGCGCTCTGGTACGCGCTGATCCAGGTGTTTCGGCTTTTCGTCGTCAACGCCGGCCGAACTTCTAAAAAGGAGTTGCGAAACGACCCACGAAGCTTCAACCGTCATTCTAGTCATACGGGAGCGACGTTCGTGTGAATTATAGATTAAAAAAGCCCAACGGTTCTGAGGGGATAATTAATCTTATTAAATTTGCGAACACGCCACAATTTTTTAACGCTATAGATTCCGCGCTCTTTTGTTTTCCGCTCGATTCTCAAGATCACGCCATAGGCATGATGTTTCGTCATCAATTTTAATTTAGTTTCGTCATCAGAAAGTGATTACAATTCTACTTCAATTAAAAAAAACTAAATAATTACGAGAAATAAATGTGTTTAATTTCTGACTTTTTATTTAAATATATTTGGCATTTTTTAAAAGTAAACAGTCTCAGGGGTCTAATGGGGTCCTGCTATTTTTACTTAAAAACGTTTAACAAAAACATTGTAAATAAGTAAACTAATGAAGAGTGGCTTCTTGATCAGTGATACGTATTATGTCGAAAAACGTATTATATTAGCATTAAAAAAGCTTAAACTTTTAAATTTACACAGTGAAAAAGGAAATTAAAATTTGGGCCAGAATATCAAAGATTTAAAAAAAATAATAATCAGTGCATATGAAATCCTTTAGATCATAGGTTCTCCACCTTATTTTGCCCACCGCCCACTTTGAGAATACTTATTTTTTCTAGAGCCCCCCTTTGCTTTTCACTTACTATCTGTCTCGAATCTGAAACAGCTATTGCCACGATTATACTTTTTTTACATTTATCTTTTGTATTTGATTTTGTAGGAGAGTAGAATACATCTATTTTGTATCAATAACACACTTTTGCCAAAGAAAGGTTGGATATTTTTGAAACAGGATTGTATTAATCTTAGCCTTATACGTAGCTGTAAAAAGTTTTGGATACTTGCAGTGAGATCTTTTACTACCGTGACATGAACAAGTACGGGAATGTTCTCTCGTGAAAGCCCCGAGGAAGATTTAATTTAAAGCCTTTTATACGGTTGCCGGGTGGCTGGTCTCGGTTGGGCCTTTGTTGTCATCAGTGAATGAGACTTTTAACAGTGGCTTCCGTAGACAAGGATAGAAAATAGAGAAAATATAGGTATTTTTATGCCTTTATGCTTCGGATTTTTGGATTCTACAAAGTCTTGGAAGACGTGTGTGTGCGTTAATTAAAATGTTTACTTTGTTTTCGCAGCCATCAATTATATTGATTGCCTCAGTAGCTCTTATGATTAAGTTACATTTTAGAAGTATGTAGACGATACTAGGCGTTCCTTCTAAAATGTATATTGATATGAAAATGGGCTCGTTTGGGTTTCTCTTGAACTAAAATCGGAAATTAGCTCATGGAATGGATCATTTTTTTTAAATTTATTTATTTCAAACCAGTTGGTAGGAATTCCTACACTTGGTTATGTCAAAAGTAATAAAAATAACAAGTATAATATTTAAATAAATACCTATTAAGGTCGGTATTGCAAGGTATGAACGTTGAACATCCAAGCCCAGATTTTCTAGGTTATATAGAGAAAACAACATTTTCCAATATTTTCAATCAAAATTCTTACATAATTTCGTAAAATTTTCATGTGGACATTAGTACTAAATAATCAAACAAATATTGGATAATTTCACAAATTATCATACGGGAATTATCAGAGCCGTAGGTATTATCAGAGCAGTAGGTACGTCAGAGCGGAATGTGAAACGAACGTTTGTCATTTTTCCGCATTAAAACTACCCACCAAAGATAAAGCAGCTAAATCTAACACCGCACGAAATGTGTTGAAACTTATTTAGGCGTCTATTTGATCGACAGGTAGTTTTGGTGAGGGAAAATCGACCATAGTGATTGATACTCTATCTCGTTCGGTTGAACTAAGTTCCTATTTTAGTTCACGAATAAACGCAATCGGGCCCAGTATCGTTTTAATAACGTAAAAATATTTGAAAGTCATTTTAGACCTAGTCAAACCATTTAAATTAGTTATTACTCTACTCGTATACCCTAAAATCGCTTTTAAAATCAGCACTTTTCGGTACTCTTTCGCCATCTTGGAGAAATTCGGTATAAATTATGATCGTTGTATTAAAATCATTATACCTTGACTCTGTTGTAGACCATTAATTGTCATTATGCTGCCACATATTTTGTGATTTATTACTGACAGGGGCAGACATTATTCCGGGAGTTTCCCGGTTTCACGAGGCATGCCGAGAAATTCATTTGGGTATGGCGAAATCATATTTATCTACTTGACGATTTGTGGGATACGGATATGTGTTTTCCTCATAGAAAAATATTTCAAGGTAAACAAATTGATTTGCGTTGTCAGTTAAATACATAATTTAAGAATGCTAAAACACAAGGGTATGCCAAAGACGACAACGTACTCTCTTTCTACTATCGACAACCCATCTTTCAGAATCTGTTAGTGGTAAATCTAAAATCTGTTGGGTGGTAAATCTGTATATACGTCATACTGTCATATAAAAAAGATGACGAATTTAAAGCTGCTAGACCGCATGCCGAGAGAGGGCACTCATCGATTTTATTAAGAAATTCATATTCAGAAAAAATCTGTCACTTGGATACTTGCCGGCAATGCCTTGGGTTGACAACATCGATTTTTTCCTTATTCTTTCCGGAAACTTTAAGTGTGGCCGTCGTTTACTCGTAACATCTGCAATCTTGTTGCGCGGTGCCATTCGAGCCGCAGAAACGGTACTCAAGCCTCGCCCGTCTCGCTATGCCCTCTATCCAACTCCCGCGTCAATTCTCTCTCGTAATTTGAATTTGAAATGTGCTCTTCCTACGTTTCGCCGCGTTCCATTCCACCCGGAAATACCAAAGGGATACACCGTCCTCCCGTCCCCCCATTCAACTTTAATATTCAGTCTTGCATGCGAGAGCGGAGGTAAGAGGATTTTTTTTAGTTTAACGCTGATATTGGATTCCGAATGCTTCAGCAGGGAGACAACTATGAACGTTGGTGGGTTTATATTATGTAAACGTATTAATCCGAACTTAGCATAACAGAATTTATATGCGGTAGTTCAAAGAAATCGACTTCTGAAAGAAACGCTGACATATTAATGTGCCACTTTGTTTCTTTTGTAGTTAATATGGCAAAGAAACTCCGTGGTTAAATTCAATCCAGCCTTTTTCAAGACTACATGTATTTTACGAGGGGTGGTTGCAGAGATGGAATGATGTGCCATTTTAAAAAAAATGTGTTTGAATAGGCAAAGGAATTGATATGTTAAGGCTGTAGGTATCATTGTAACTATATTATATAATAATGACAAGTTATTTACTTTCCCTATTAACGTAGTTTCCTAATATGGAACTGTGATGGTTTAATTTAAGCACTAAGAAAAGGACACTGTCGCAGTTACTTCCGTGAAAAAATCGTATGTACTACGCGTTGGTTTTGGGCACGCGCTAGCGTCATTTTAAAAATCGCAATATTTTGAGGTATTAGGTTTTTTTATTATTAATAGGTTTGTATTATTTAGAGTTTTAAAGATAAGAAACTTTGGAGCCAGGATAAGTTGTAAAATGTACTATCCTCTTCAAAAACAACAGTTGCTTCATTGGAATAAGATAATTAATCTTCGAAGAATGATATTATGGAAATTGAGGGTTCATTTTGTGCACAGTATACCTACCGAGTTAGAACAGTAAGCGCACTTTCAAGGAATACGTTATAGCATTGATTTTAATTACACTATAAAATTAATCGTTATAGCAAACTCCTGTAGGGTTACGCACCGGTGGATATTGCCAATTTTCTCGAACGTTTGAATATCTGTGTCGTCGAAGTAGCGGCCATATGGCGCCCATATGCAAGCCCTTAGAACCCGTGACGTCGCTCATATCAATTTCAATTTAGTTCTAAGATAAGCTACTATATTTATACTGTGCTTTGCGCGTGCGCAGTTCAGGGCATCCTGCCACTACGAATGCAGGTGTGATACTGGAACAAACTTTTATTCTGCAGCTTTAAAACGAGGTAAATATTGCTGCGTTATATTCATTTTTAGCTATCGGTTTTAGTAGAGTTATTGAAGCTTGAAATTACTTCGACAGAAACTGTCGTCCATTTGACGCCATTATCTCCCCACACATAGATTTTATAAACTTTTTATGTCAAAATGTATGTCTGTTTGTCTGTCTGTGAGTGTGATACCGCGAGTGAGGACAAATTTAAATGAAATTTTGCATACGTAGTTAAAACGCTGATATCTGCAAACCATTTATTTTTCTTTGCCATACAAATCATTTGTTTTTAAGCCTATCTCGTGGCCTCTAGACCCTAAACTTTTATTACGATTTGTCCAAAACTTCGTATAGGTGTTTAAAGGACTAATTACCCCGACCGATTTTTTGTTTGTTTTTGACTTGACCCTAAAATGTAGTAGTTATAGCCGAAAACCCGAAATATTGGTTTTTACTATTTTTCCTTAAAACTCTTGCAATGGTTTAAATGAAATTGTATACAAAGATAGGCCTTAAGGACATACAAAGCATTTCGGGTATCCTCAGGGCTGTCGAAGCAAGCTCCGCAGGATCCAAGCTTGATTTTTGGAAAAAGGAAGAAGTCACGCGAGTCCACATTTCTGTGGTCTTCAAAAATCATTGATAATAATGACTGTGAGACGACGAATTTGCCAGTATCAACTTGACAGATGGCAAGCAGACTTCACTAAACCACTTGGCAATTGGATATTTTACTATTTTCTATTGAAGCTGTCGCCACATCACAAAAAAAATGTCGCCACCGTTTTATTGGCAATGTTGCGCCACGTTTGACTTTTCTTGGAAGATCCTAGTTCGGAAACACCTAAACTGTCGACCGTGGCTAGCTTTCTGGATTATACTGATAAATCTAAATTTCACATTCCGCGTCAACATCAAAAATATTTCGGCTGTCCCCATTCTTTAATTTAGTGATCATTTATTTACACCACGTTACACGCTCCTGTGTTTGATAAGCAGTAAGCGAATGAAGGACTAAAACGAAAAAAGCGACCTCTTTCGGAGGTGTTGATGTAGTATTTCATTAATGGCTTTTGATATCTCTTCGATCTGTTTACCCTCTCTTTGCATACCTTATTTTGGCAGTTTATTTATTTATTTATTTATATATATATATATATATATATATATTATTATATGTATGCATATAACATGTATTATGTCCTACTCGAAAATTTATTTATTTATTTACTTTTGGCTTTAGATACACACAAAATGCAAATTATTTGCTAAAATTTAAAATTTCATTTTGTATCTTTTTGTATCATATTTTACTTCAATTTTTACCTACTCTTCTTTTTACATCAGCATGTTGGTTGACTGGAAGATATTGTAATCTAGCAATAAGTCCGCCATTGTACCTTGTTTTTATTGCGCAATAAAGAGATTTTCATTCATTCATTCATTCAAAAGTAGATATTGCAACTTGAACCAGTATTTGTTTACATCTTCGATAGATTTTGCAGTGACTCACGTCGCTGGGGGTTCACTTTTCTCGCCGTCTTTGAATAAAAATTGTTCGCGTCTGAATTGGGACAATCAACGAGAAAATGTAGCCACGGAAGAAGCAAGATTTACAAATGCTGATAGAAGTCGATTTCGACAGTCAATTTCACTTCAGTTAACTTTAACCGCCCCACCTATGTGAACGTACGTGATACGTATGCTATATTATCGCCCGAACGCAACAAGCCCTATACCGTGGGTTCAAGTACAAAAAAAAACCAAAAACCCGAGACCTACAAAGCGTACGTGATAATTTAAATTGGTCCTACGATTCTTAATACAAAAAAGGGTCATAAATAGGTCCATTGAATAAAAAAGATTTCTGGTATATTGTAGAGACGAAATTGAAAAAACCCAACGATTTTTTGCCTACTTTTAAATAATAACCCAAAGGTAGGGCAGGGTGATTAAAGCCATTTCGAATCATTGCTTGAAAATGTTCACGCCATCTTCATGGCTAACAAGGATATGCTGGAACCATAATCACAAACAAAGTGTGGTACTCCATCGAATGTTACCCAATGTTTATGAAATTCGAAATTACCATTCATAAATAGTTATGTTACCATTTCGTAATTGTAATTTGGGGTATTATATGTTTGAAATAGCACTTGCGTCTCATTTCTTTACTATAGCATGTTGTAGCCTATGTGCGCGAAATATATGGTCACAGTATTTACAATATACGCGTTGGCTTTGTACGGGGCCTTAAAAACCATGTCGTGAAACTTTAGGTACAGTAGTGTTATATAGCAATGCTCCTCTAATAAAATAATTTTCTCTATATACTGTACATATTAAATAGTAAGGACCGTCGATTGCTCTTACAATAGGGATAACTTTGTATGCTGGGTTGTTATTATTATGAATGCCGGTAACCGTCGAGGCTAATGGATGTGAATCGAGGCTGACCGACATCGTCCGACGATCGCCCCGGGCAAAAGCCAAATTAGACGCCGAGGGATGTTGTTTACTCTTCATTGGCTATCAACTGTGCTAACAGCCCTTAGCCGCACATTGTCTCTCACATATAAAGAATTTGGATGCCGAAATCTTCCACTTAGCTATATATACCTAAGAAGGTTTAGACCATGCCCGCAGGGCATGGCCTATATAATAGTCTTGGTATCCGTTTGTAGTTTGTACTTTTTATGAATTACACCGCTTAGGGATCGTCCATTAGCCACGTGAGGCTCGAAAGGGCAGGGGGGGGGGGGGGGCATGAAATATCACAAGGAGGGAGGGGGGGGGGTGTAGTGAGATATCACGTGTATTTATTTGATAAGAATGATCGTCAGCAGTTTGCGGGAAGGACGTGCCAGCGGTGTGGATTATACTTCTGCACAAAGAAGAATGTTACCGCACATGTTAATACATGTCACAAGCAACCTAATGATCCGAGCAATAATAGAGCAGAGATGCATAATTTTCGTCCTTCACGCATTCTCACGCGACAATCGATCGCTTGATCGAGAAATATTCTGAGTAGTGCGCGAAAATGATGACACCGAGTGGTTTGAGACAGATGTTAATCTTCAGCAAAGCACAGTGCCAGCAGCTGACTTGCAATATGCTTATCCACTTGCTAGTGTTGAAGAAATTCTGGGTAATCTGTGGTCCGAGAACAATCTCCATTAAATGTATATATGGATGTTTGTTACCCTTTCACGCGAAAACTAATGAATGGATTTTGATGAAACTTTACAATAATATAGCTTACACATCAGAATAACACATAGGCTATAATTTATAAAGATATATGGTTTTCTATCATCATTATCACAATTTTCCATCACCACGCGGGTGAAACCGCTGGGCGCAGCTAGTATAACTATTTAATCGTTTTGGTAATCGTTTGTCCTTTTTACATTTTTGAAAAGATCTTTTTTTACTTTTTATGAATCACACCGCTCACGTGACCCCTCGGGATTCTATATTTCAAATTTAAATGCTTAGCCCGTGCCCGTAAAGCACATTTGAAAATTTTAAACATTTGAACATTTGAACGTTTTTGAACATTTTATGAATCACAACGATTGACCTCTCAGAAGTCTATGTTCCAAATTTCAAGTTAATCGGTTAAGCCGTTTAACCTGTAGGTCGGTGAACATAGAGATATACTAGACATAAAGCTAATATAATAATAATATGTATTATATAGTTACTTACTATCGTACTTTAGTCACGACGTGGCTTTATTGACAGAGGCCCTAAGAAGAAGATGCCGATCCCCAACAATACAAGATTCGGCTGTAGCAAAATTCTAAAAAGAAGCTATCGATCTAACTGATGGGGCCACTGGGCCCTAATGGGAGCTAATGGGCCCTTGCTGAGTTGGCCACGAAGACCCATTCTGTTTCAGGGTCGGTCACACTCACGGGTCAACACCCATCCGATGGCCTCCACGCATGGGGTGCGAGCCTGGGTAGGACACTGGGTCAACCAGTCTCCCCTGAGAACAATCCTCTGGCGCTCCTGGACGCTCTGCGCACCGAGCGGCGCAAGCCAATCGATTGTGCTCTCCGACTAACAATCGGGGGAGTCTGGGAACTGTATTGTTTCCTATAGAGCGGGGGCAGTTGTCTACCTTACGGCGACTGCTCTTGAAATGACCATTGGCCATCCGATCCCGGTTCAGAGTCGGGCAAAGGACGCCTTGGTCCGCGACAGATTCGGTGCACTCCGTTTCACCGCTTCGTAAGGGAGAGGACCGCGCAAGCGACCTCGAACTCGGAACCAATCGAGAGACCGGAGAAATCTGGTCACAATTGGAAGTGAGGGCGCGAGTATCTCGAGCCCGCCGGGTTTATTCCTGGCTCACTCGCGGTAAGGCGTTGGACTCTCACGGGTTGTGACGTAGCTGGACGTAGAATGTACTGTCCAAAGTCTTCTACGTTCACTGCAGGGCGACAGAACGACTAATCGTTAAAACGTCCTGTGGTGACGGGCTCGCCCGTTGTAGTTGACACCGCAAGATGATGGGGCCACTTCATTAGTTCTCATTATATTCACCGTGCGGTGATACAAAAAATCGACTTAAGAGAGCTACAGTTTCCATGTTTGATAAGAGAACTTGAAATACTGCATAATTATTCTAAGGTTATATCGATATTCTTCGCAGATTCTGACCGTGCCCAACTTCTACTGTGCATTCTTGTACGAGAATATGTATATTTATTTCTAACCAAATAACTTGTATCTGTCTGCGCCCTGGTTGACGTAATTAGAGACAAAGAAGGTTACTATCATAATCCATTCGGTGATAACGAAAAAAATCTCTAATTACATTTGCAACCATAACATTAAGTAATGAAACTAATTACTTAGCACACCCTCATATATTTAATGATATCCTTTTAATTGGCCTTAATTAGGTTTCGATAACGGCTAGCATGTCAATCTAAATGTATGTGCAACTACTGTGAAACTCGCAGGCAAACTTTGACACTTGACATTCATGACTTGTCTGCAGCAGGAAATTTGGCCACTCGTCTGGCTAAAGGGTTATCCTCTCAATTTCAGATAGCGTGTCCAAATTTACTCAAGTTCAGTCTTTGTTGTAGGGTTTCAGGCACTTGCTGCGAGGGAAAGATTTATTTACAGAAAGCTCGGATGACAGATAAGGAAACCAAGTATAAATAAGTAATGCGCATTTTTAGGTGTCTTTAGGTGATGTGCTTATTTGTACTCATGGATATTGCGTTTAAAGCTACAATATCAGAGGCTGCTTCATATACATATCAATTGATATTGGTTACTTAATATATATATATATATATATATATATATATATATATATATATATATATATATATATATATATATATATATATATATATATATATATATATATATATATATATATATATATATATATATATATATATATATATATATATATATATATATATATATATATATATATATATATATATATATATATATATATATATAAAGTAAACACGATAATTTAGAAAACACGACAATTTAGCCTCGCAAAGCTGAAAATTATATACAGCATTCGCGTGTGCGCCACGACGAGCATTCGCGGAGTTTTAACGAACTCTCTTGTTTTCAGTAATTTATACTATTGTGGCGTGGTGTAATGTGCGTGTCTATACAATACAAACATTCAGTATAATTCAAACGATATAGAATTCTACATGAAAGTTTGTTACAGAGAAGTTTGCATGCGCATCATAATTTGCATTGCCCTATGCTGCTTTTGTCCATAAGATAGTAATAAACAACGAAGCACCTCAGAAACTTTATGACTAAATGGTATTCTTGAAAAATCAACATATATAGCTAAGAGACCAGAGCACGGAAGTATCATCTGGTAATTCAGCGACATAATACAAAGATGTATATAGCTGTTCTATATTTGCTGCTGCTAAGATTTGGAATGACTTGCCTTCTCTCAGCAAAATATGTCAAAGGACAATGGTCATTTTTGTATGACAGGTGTACCCAGAGTGTAATAACTAGGACTTATTGCGATTAATTCTGCGTGTGTAAAGCAGTAATAATATCAAAGTTCATCTCATTAATCCATGTCGTATTGGAATTATACACATCCGAATTTATGAAAATATGGATAAGTTTGTAAAGTAAACTAGTTATTTAACCTGTTTATTAGGGTTTAATATGTAACTAGGGTTTATTACAATTCGTTATTGGAATCAACGGTGGAACTAAAATCCAATTGCAAAATTGAAACCAATCAAGTCCAGTATAACAGCCAGAAAGTAAAAACAACCTCACATGAAATCAGAAAACAGAACACACCAACGTAAAATGAAGGAATGAAAACGGCCCAGGCACCAAATCTTACCCGACACCCTAGTTAATATTGATATAGGTATAAGGTTTGTGATATTTTCTATATATTTTATCTATATCAATAGTACAATTGTGTCGTTTAAATAAAATGAAGTTCATATTTTATTTTACTAAAAAAGTGTAAAAATTGAATAAAAAAAAAATGGAATTTCACTCTATATTTTTTTTAGCCACGTATTTCAGTTTATCTGCTATATTATACATGTTTGATGTAAACAGCTTGAAATTTCGTTTGATATATGTGGCAATGTGTTACAACAAACTTTGCAAGTGGGTACGAAATTACCCATTGTCCTTTATGTTTGAAAAATAATTTACAATCCATTTTTTCTTTTATGCAGATGACGTAAAAATGATGAAAATTACGTCACCCAGATTACAAACCATTCGAGAGCAACCCATCTCCCTATCTGCCATGATTATACCCGCATATTTGTGAATATTAGACAAATAAAATAGAATAAAGTAAATTCTTCCATTATTTTAGTTTCTTGAGTTTAAATTCAGACCCGTGTTCTTTCGGTAAGCCCTCCTTCTCTTTCTCTCTTTCTCGGTTTGAAGTTGTCCCGGGCAGAATGCGTGTCTATTCCAGATACGTGAGCGACATCATTTTTCATCGGATCCGCTTTGAAATGCTCTACGCTTTATCGCGCTATTTTTGCCCAAGTGGACGTGTGTCGCCCGTATAAAATAATATGTGTAGTCGCGTGGGACATCGACTCTCGTTAACGGTCCGCCTCAGTCCACGATTTATCACACTACGCTGCCACTGGCCCGATTTCCCCGCCGATTTTATTTACGTCTGCTTTTAGTTAATTGAATTTCAGACGAACATAAAGACGCGTTATTGGCCGCCTGGGATTAACTAAAATCGGCTTAACGTGTAGATGCTATCCGTAAATCATACAATTTTTTTGACCCTCGATTCAATCCAAAAAACTCTCTATTGCACAGCTCATACCAAGGCAGACTTGTCTGAAGATACCGTAATGATAGAGAGGTGGGAGACGATACCTTAATGATGGAGATGGTTAACAATTATATAAAAAAAAAAACTATTTTATTAAATGTATGTAAAAATAAAAATTAGTGACATTGTCATTTCAGAAAGGAGAGAGTGTAGTTATTAGGATAAGTAATAACTTTTCAATAACTCTTTGAATTTGGAAAGCTTTCTAACATTTCTAATCGGTGAAGGGAGCTAGTTCCATAGACGGGCTGCATGAACAGAGACAGAGTAAGACAGATAAGAAGTTCAGTATGAGATCATGACATCCTATGAGGCTAAACTTTTCCTGAAGAGAGTGAGGGCCCGTGGGATTATTAAGTACGTTAAATAGTTAGTAGTGTTGAAATATGCATATTTCAGCGATCATGTATACGATTCCATGTATCGGTCTACGTAAATTTGATCCGAATATAGGGCACAGTTAAAGTGGTAGCCAGTTCGACAAAAGAGAAACGTTCATATACCTGCTCTCCTCTATCGTGTGCTCTCCCAATCAACACCATCCTATCTCCACGAGCTTTTTAAACCATTAATTTCCCACGGTCTCGTACTTCGGTCAGCCTCTGACAGTTTATTAAAAATTCCGTATCATAATACTGACTTTTATTCCTACTCTTTCTGTGTCCTTATTGCAAGACTCTAAATCTCCCGGCAAATATACGAAACTCGCCTTCTTTGCCATCATTTAAGACCCACCTCAAAGAATACTACCTCTCTAAGAAGTAACTAGTTCTTCCCTTTCTCTCCTCTTCCTCTCCCAATTTCCTCTCCTCGGGCATTCTAAGTTTTAAATACTTTTACTGGTCTGTATTTTATGCAGACTACCGTAATAATCTTTATTTCCACAATGCGCGTATGTACCACTGAGATTAGGTTAGTTGTCGTAACATTTTGTAACATTTTTGTAACATTTTTGAGTGCAAATAAAGAGTATATTATTATTACCTATTATTATACCATTAAATACGGATTCAAAATTGCGGAGGTTAAAAATATAACGGATACAATCAAATTTAAAAAGAAACATTAAGGAGATACTTACAGGCCACCCTTTCTATAATATAACCAAATTTATGGTCCATACCTTCGAAACGTTGTACACATTTAAATGTCAGTTTTGTATAAGTTGCTACCTATTGATTATAGTTATTATTTTTTAAGTTTTAGCAACTATTACTTGGATTATTATGTTCCATTATACATATACCTTAAATATTTTGATTATTTATGATCTGACTTTATTAATCTTCAATTATTTTTAATTCTTTTTTAGTTCTGATATTAAACTTATTGAAAATGTTGATGGGGCGTTATAGCAATAGTATCTTTTACCTAGAGTAGTATGTATATGGGGTTTCTCTGATGTCGTGTGTTGTCGATATGATCAGAGCCCAACTTTGTGATTTGTTTCCTCGGCGTAGTAGGTACAAGCGGTAGGATAAACACAATGTTTAATGTTTAGACCATTTAATTATTCAAAAAGAAGCTAATAGAAGAGATGGCTTACCATTGATAACGTCAAATTATATCAACTAGATTTTGGAATTAGAAATGTTTGTTGATTTTAATGTTACATTGTTCATCATCATGAGTCACTACATGTATATCATTTTGTGTATTATATTCTGACTCGTCCAAGAGTAATGTAACGTAAGGAAAATTCTGTAAACTTTCCAGTTTATTAATGAGTGCTTTATTGGCGAGAAGATACGCTAAATCCGCGTAGTCTAAGATTGGAAATAGAAGCGTTTGGGCAATGGTCTACTTAACACTTGCCGACAAGGACCGTTCTAACAAATAAAGGCTATAAAAGCCAATAAAGATGTTTGCTGTTTTGTTGGTCTGTGCCTAATTTAGTTCGTCTGTACCTACCATGAAGAGTATGGTTTATGACTAATGTCGTTTTTAGGATACTTGAATACTCGATTATGTTGTGTGTGATTTTAACCTGAGGCAATGAAGGGAGTTCAATCGCGGACAATAACTTCTGACCGCAATCGGTTTAAACTCGGTTTTGGTCGGGTCATAGATTTTGATGTCCACCCCTCGTGTCGACGTAATATCAGGTTATTCCAGAGAGAAAAGTATAAAATACTTACTCAGAGAGATACGTATAAGAGATACGTATAAAAATTAACACGCCTCCATTTCCCGCAGTAAACACCGTATTACGCGACATAAACAAAAATGCATAGGCAAACGCACCTCCGAATTACGCTTTTGATGGATTGGCCCAGAGTGAAATATTGCCGAGCGTTGTGATTGGTGCCTCTGTCTTTGTTTAACTACCCCCCAGTTACGTCCGTGCTGGGAAATTATGATGGATCACCTCGACTTTTACGGAAACCTCCGCAATTTTGGCCATCCAGGGGGAGGGGGAGGGAAGGGGGGGAGCGCTGGTGCTATCTCATTTATCTCACGAAACGGGGGATTTATTATGATTATAATGAAGGGTGTAGGAGAAAGAGGAATTGAAATAACCCCAAATGTCACCATTAAAATATCGTTCTTTATTCGAAAACCACAAAAAAAAAAGAATACAAAAACAATGAAATCATTTTACGCTTCACCGTATTCTTAATAGTAGTAAACGCTGAAACTGTCGGGGTTAAACTTACCCTTATGATGGCCAACTTTCGAGAGAAGAGGATCTATAAGAAGATAGAGTAATAGCTGCTGACATTTCCTTTCAAGTAGGTATGTCTTGAGCCAGGATGTTCTTTTTTATCCAGTCTTTGATGACCGTACAAAGTTTTCATCTAATAGAAAAACATGGAGAATAGATAGCAAATAACCATTCTTATTTTGAGTTGCTAGGTTACGGCTGCAGAGCAGGTTCTTACTTATGTACTTCTTGTCTGCAGTCTCGCTTTTCAGTTAGATAATCCAGTTCAGATATATTGTTTCACCTGTTTCACTCGAAATCTAAATCCTAAGCAGCGTAGCCACAGAAACGCAACAAGCGAACGGCTATCGATCATAGAAGAGGGCATAGTGGCCTATTTTATTTCTAGGGCAAACAAACGCGATTCGCTTTGTTTCGAAACTGATTTGTGTGTGATATTTTGATAATGGGCTCCGCTGGATTACCGGCCATCCAATTAATGGTTACTCATTAACAGCCCTCTTTTTACGCCGATAACTAATTTTCCTCGTCCGCCTTTATCCTTGACTCGCTACTCTGATAATTAACTGAATTGAACCGGAATAATTTAATTATCTCGATTGAATGCTGCGTAATTTCTCGTTCATGTTTTCTCTAGTTTAGGTTGATCACGGATTAGAGAATACAATGACTTAAAAAAATGGTGTTAGCAGCTGGTATATTTTTCATTTTATTCGTTTTAGCTGGTTCATTTAGTGCTATTGTTCTTTTATGATGAGCGTGTTCTTGTTTTGCTATTGATCTCGATTCCTGTTTGCGAGAAACTATCCGCCGGACCCGCCTATTGTCTCGCAGGAATAAGTCCAAACTCCGTGGCATCCGAGGCGTATAAGCCTACTAATATGTATTCAGAAACATGCTCTTTTGTCTTCGCTGAGGGAAGCAAACTTTATATTTTTATCATCATGGCCATAATAAATTCATAATGCTACAACTTATTGTGAGTCTTGACTCTGTGAAAAACCTTATTTCATTCTACCCTATCCTGGACCGTTGATCACTCCTATAGAAATTACATGTTAAACCACATAATCAACCTATTGCTATTATAAGTTCCCTAGAAGATCCACGCACAGTAGCTGTCATGGTACTGTTATATAAGATAATCCACAACGTTATAGATCAGTGATTTTCAATGTGGGGGGGGGGGGGGCGTGAAGATATTCCAAGGGGGCGCGCAGGCTTCTGAGTGATACACACAACGGACACGACCTACCCCTTTAATCGTACTACAGGTGTCATACAACCACGTATTATATACCTAATATTTCTACATTTCTCTTTATTAATTAAACTCTATAATATATTTAACTCGTACACAGGACAGATTTTAAACATAACCGACAACCAGTTCAAGAGACGGGTGTCCATTGGCTCTCAAGTTATACTAGAGATGAATGCGAAAGTATGATATATTAAAATATTTTATTTCTAACCACAAATTATAGGATATACCTACAGATGTAAATTATGGATATACATACATACAGATTATATTGGTGACTGATTATATAGGTGACTTTTGCATTCCGCCTCCAATGCACTGGAAGGTAATGCTCTATGACTGGACGCCAGAGATGCTGAAATTTTATTTGAATGCCTTTCAGCATACACTTCCAGACCCCAGTAACCTCGCTCGTTGGAGCTTTGCCGAGGATAGTTCTTGTCCCCTCTGTAGCAATACCCCTTGCACAGCTAGACACATTCTATCTGGCTGCAAGGTGGCCTTAGATCAAGGACGGTACACTTACCGCCATGACAAAGTTCTCGCTGTTATTCGCGAGGTAATTAGTCTCTCAGTGGCTCGTGCCAACAAGGGTTTGACAGTATCCTCCAAACCCCCAATACAGTTTGTGCGGGATGGCTCTAAAGGCAAAAACATTTAACTACAAAACCTTTCTCAATAATCGAGAAAGCTACAGATTGGATTCTGGAGGTTGATTCGGTCTCTAAGCAGTATAAATTCCCTGAAAGTCTCGGATGCACAGCCCTCCGTCCAGATATAACTCTTTACTCTCTATCTCGGAAGGTGGCTCTTATTGTAGAATTAACTGTTCCATGGGAATCAAATATCCCAAAAGACCACGAGTACAAATTAAATAAATACCATGATCTTGCAAATGCCGTAACCCGGAACGGCTTCACTGTTCACCTTCACGCGGTGGAAGTTGGCGCTCGTGGCCTGCCAGCTAAATCTCTATTTCACCTCTTTAAAGATCTTGGCCTTTCCAGAAAAATAATCAACTCTTTCTTAGAAAAATTATCTAAAACTGCGATTTGCGCATCTCAAATTCTATGGCTTCGAAGGGGGAGTGAATGGGTGGCAAGGTGAACGCTCACATGTGGCAAGACAGCTGTCCTAAACCTACCACAGCCGGTTCGTAAGTCCGGAATCCACTGCTCACCCCCCAGAAGTGTAAAAAAAATAGTATTATGATGGGCCCGACTCCGGTCGGTGAATTCCATGGCAGCTCCGTTTGTATTTATTATTATGTTATACTATATTATATATAATATATGATACATTATTTTATATGTTATGATATATGATATTATATTATATTGTAATATGTTCTGTTATATTATATTATTTATATTATATTACGCTAAATTACATTACGTATTGTTTTTTATGAGACGGAAGAAGGACAGCAGGCAAGGCGTACAGACTCAGCAAATACCACAGAAATTTGTATCCATCACCCCAACACAGGCGTATACCTCACTAGGTATTCACTAGGATTACATCACCCCACTGGGTACCTCACTAGGATTACACTAGGTACCTCACTAGGATTACATCACCCCACTGGGTGATGTAATCCTGACAAGTAATGCCCTTTCGCGATTTTTATCATATGTATTTTTTTAAAATGTGTTAAAAAATGAACGCAATCTATTTTATGTAACTATAAAAATAGGATAAATAAATAAATAATAGAATAGGGCCCTCCGTGGACGATTTCAAGAGAAAGCTTTGAAAATTAAAAATAGTTTTACTTCCAAATAAGATTTTGAAAAGACGAAAAAAACGTTGTTTTGGATACTGTATCCAAAGTTTGTCCCTCCATAGCAGAGCAAGAGCTGCGTTTGTATTTACCTTTTTAAACACTTATTTGTGCGAATAAGCATTTTTATCAGTTGTAGCAATTAAAACGAAGTATAGAAAAAAAACTCGATATTGCCGGAGATTTACGCCGTGCAATTTCTTCAAGTCAACCAAGAATTGTCAATCTGATTAAAAATATGCAAGTTCATCTGTCTCATTGATTGATTTGTTTTTTTTACCACTTCTATGTAATTATATAACATAAGCAATAAATAAACCTTATGTTTATTACTAATTTACCTTTATTTGATCAATTAATAACATGTCGGAAGGGGGGGGGGGGGGCATTTTCTTTTAGCAGCAGGGGGGGGGGGGGGGCGTGATACGAATAAGTTTGAGAATCGCTGCTATAGATAGTCCATATCTCGTAAAAAAATTGTGCATTTTTGTGCCACAGCGAGTGAATCGAAATTATTAATTATCTCGCGCCAACACCAACTACGGATAAAAACTCTATCGCTCACATGCTGATGTCCTCATACGATTTCCGATTATCGATTATATACGATTATCGATTATTTCCGATTATATACGATTCCAGTTAATGATTAAGACGTATTCTACCTATGACGATTAAGACGTATTCTAACAAGTAAACTGTTCATTCGAATTATCGAACCATTGTTAAAATTATATAATCTAAACTTAATATAATGATCAAGTAATAACAATGTTTTGTTTATCAATAAAGAAATTAAATTAAATTAATTTGCAGTTTTGGTCCTAAGGCTTTACAATTCGCTTCATACTTTCAGCACAAAGATAGCGTTTCAGGGGCCATTCATTTTCAATACTTTCCAGTTGCCTTAATTACATTCGCCTTAAAATTGTCAGGAATCTCACAATATGCACAGAATTACACGAATATACAGGTTATACAGCTCTTTGTTTGGTAGTATTCTCCACTCACCCTCCTCCTGTATGGCACCGAATATCGTGCGAAGTATTTTGCGTCCAAACCGATTTGGTGGAGACCAAGTTAAGATTGGTTTGATGAGTGGCTTGTAGATAGTTGCCTTAATTTTCCGGGATTGCAGTCGGAGGAAAACCAAAGAATTAAATGAAGAAAATGTTTATTGCATGTAATAAAATATTATGTCCAGTTGGCAAACTTATTGACGTGCGATATCTTAGGACCCTATTCCACCCGGACACCATGGTGGCCCAACCAGTCGCCGCCACCAACAAAATATATACAACTCTATGGAGGGTAACTCACTCGGTGTTCGCTTGGTTGCGCAACCGTTTTAGCGGCGCGACTGACACGGACGCGCACACAGATTATTACTGGCAGCGCCACCACACTGGTCGCGCCACCATTAATTAGTATAGTGCTGTATGGCGGGTGACTCACTCGGCTGCCAGTCGCGCTGCCAGTGCTCGTCCTTCACATGCGTACACTGTTGTTTTCAATACGTTTGTTTAGTTGCAGCGTACGCTACGATGGATAATTTCGATACAGAAAAGTTTGTTATCGAAATTCAGTCTATCTATCTGTGCGTTAAATTGGTTGCTCAAAGACACCACGGTTGCGCGACTGGTTGCGCCACCATGGTGTCCGGGTGGAATAGGGCTCTAACAGACAACCCTACATTAGGCGGCTGCAATGATTATTTACAGCAGTAGCAATAAATAAATAAACAGAGTTTTATCAAAGATATTTACAAATAAAAATATAATTAAATATAATTAAATAAGTATATTTACAAGTTCTTATTATAATAATATATTACACGATATGCTTAAAGAAGACAAAGAATAGAGGAAAGGGAAAGGAAGGATAGATTGGTTATGGTTTGAGGGATAAGGGACGTGTCTTCAGTAATCCTTTGAACGGGAAAATACACGATGAATATCTTATGAGCTGGTTCTATAACCGGGCTGCATAAATTCAGAATGAGTAAGTATAAAAAGATGAATGATGAAGATATTGATAGTGTGCTATCCTGCTGTGACCGAAATGGTAGACTATGGCTACCAAGACAACGAAAGTTTAAAGTCCATGTTTCTCAAGTGTAAGTTAAGGCTGGTCTGATGAGTGTCTTGTAGAGGCTTACATTTCATTTGAGACTGGAATCCGAAATAGCACCTATTTGCTATTTCGGATTATTATATATATATTAAACGTACTTTCACCTCCTCACTGGTTTTGCATAACGAAAAAATGTGAAAACTGTGTATACATAATAATATTTAATATATAAATAAGTACAGAACTATTTGTTGTGATTTTTGACGACCTTCAGGTAGGCATTGAAAACCAGGTCCCTTGATCTGAGTACACACCTTTTTGCAGCGTTTGTCCTTTGATTACTTATTCATTGCCTACACTCAACTTTTAATATAAACAGCATGCATTTTTTAATATTTGGTATTTTGTATTTTTTACTGCAAATAAAATATTTAAACATTTAGTTAATTAATGAGTCGCTGTTAAATATATGGTGTTATAATAATATTGCTGCTAATTAATCTATCGACTTTTGTGAATTACTTTACAGATTTAAAGATATAGGGTAATAAGATATAAGTTGAAGCTGTATTCACACTTTCGTTGTTGGCACCCGTGTATTGGCATTCCCTGATTTACCTTCATGTTCATATATTTTGCCTTTCGTCCAATGCTACGAAGGCTTCTTTGAAAACTTGTGTAGAGCATGCTATGATAACTATTTTTTCAACCTACGCTAGCAGTTGTACGGACTTATTGATATTGGTGCTGTAGTATTAATCAGAGTATTGTAAGTATTGCTTTCTTAAGTGCCAAATTGATAAGATTGCTTGGCAATGCATCTCCCTTTGCAGCCCGATGAATATATAATAGTCCTGACAGGTTTTTCTGAACCATTACGCAGTATTAGACATTATTAATTGATAGGCATTAACATGTTGTTATAATACTTCAACTTATTTACTTTTCCTCAATAGGAAAATACGAGATTTAGTGTTTGATAAAAACCTATCCACCTGCTTTTTCCGATCCGAAGTAGAACGCGAAAAACGCGACCCTCTCTCTCCCCGTTACATCTATTGTTTTTGTTTTGCACCCGTGGCTGCCTGCATTTTGTAGAATAATACGAGTAGGCTACTTCACTATTGAATTATTGATTAAGCCACAATGGATATCTGGGTCATTCGCTATACCATTAGGACAGCCTAAAATAGATTCTTCATACTATCTTGAATATTTTATCACTACACCGAAATTTTATATCAATATCAATATGCAATTTTATATCAATGAGCAAAACAACTTCAACATTTTATGAAGTATGTTCTAAGATAAGTTACGGGAGACACCCACGTTCATATTTCGCGCCAAATTTTGACATTGAGGTTAGGGGGAAAGTCCCCTAAGCCCCCAAGACCCCATAAGCCTCATCCTCCTAATCTCCCCTAAGCCCCCATAACCACCTAAGATTCTAAGCCCACACAAGCACCCGTAAGCCCTTCTAAGCCCCGCAGGTGGATTTTAAGGATTAGAGTTGTTAAATATCACTTTTATTGATTTTTTGATGGTGAATATTTGAAAAAAAAGATGTAAACAGACATATCGACAGTTGAAGTTTATTCAGTACTGTGAGCTAGCCCACCATCTCGAGAAAATATATCGACTATTTTCTCTTTGTCACCCTGAAATCAGTCGCAGAGACTTTGAGACGAAGACGACCTAATGATCCTGGGCAACAAGCCCAGCAGAGGCCAAACCCCAAACCGCGAGGTACTGGAAAGGAGTCCCAGTGGAGCCCTTCGCGCTCTGCCTTCCAGATTTGGATGATTATTCCTCCCTCTAGTCCGATTGCAGATCGAAGTCGCTTACGTGGACCTCTACATATTTTGGGCGTGTTTCGTCGTGGACCCGCGGCGCCGTGTACGTATCCGTCCGCCATCAGATCCACGCTGGGCGGAACTGTTCGCCTCCTAAAACAGAATGACATATCGAAAGAATTTAATCGCGTGGACACCGTTCGACAATAGACAATAAATAATAATTATTAATCGAATCGAACAAGCTGGGATTCGATTAATAATTATTTCGCTACTTTTTAAGTAGCTTTTACTAATTTTATTTTAAATAAAAACATCATCCTATAAACGGATTTCTTTACAAACCTTATCAAATATAACAATATTATACTGTTTTCTACAATGTTTCTTTATATTTTTTTAATATTATACAATTTTATAGAGGTTTACCCTATTTTGATAACATTATACAATCTTTATTATAAACTCCTCTGCCAGAAATTAAGATTGAAGTTTCTTCTTTCATTTCATTGAGCATATGGAGGTTTTTTTATTTTTATTTCGATTTAATGGCTCGTTGATAACAAACTCAGCCAATTGTATCATATTTTAAATGTTGGTAGCATTCGAAATTTGAATTATTTCGTAATGTCACTTTCATTTATAAAACGGCTTTGCCGAAGTGATCAATAGTTTAATTTTTTATTTTTTCGCTTAATTCGTCTCAATTGAAGGCATTTTGTGTTGCATAAGGATAAGCCCTATTTATGAGATATATGGATGAATAGTGATCGTTAGTCGACTGCAAAAGGACCTTTAAACTTACATTGCACCGTCGAAAGTCGTGCACATCCGTAAGTATATCTCATTCAAACATAAGCATTTCCCAATACAAGCTGGGATTTCCTTCGCTACTTTCTCGTAGCTTTTACTAATTTTATTTTAATTAAAAACATCATCCTATATATATATATATATATATATATATATATATATATATATATATATATATATATATATATATACAACAAGGAATTATGTAAATCTATGTGTGACGGATGCAGCCGCATGCAATTGCGGATGCAGCCATGGCAAGCGTCTGATATCGTCTTCTTCTTTGATGTGGATTACCAAAATCAGACGGCGGACGGGCGAGCATGCGAATTGTGCGTAATTATAATAAAAATGTATATGTAGCAATTTTTTGCGACTGGGTAGGTTTTATGCCTTTATGGCGTGCACGCCACCGAGTGTGTCACTGCCTTTTTGTTTAGCTGTGATAATTATTCTGATACAATTTTACGTTCGGCTAATGATACAGTCGTATTCGCATGCCTGCATAATTTAATTATTTCACAACTCGATTTATTCTGTATATTACTCTACGCTCGCGCCCATTTTCAAAGAGACTTTTTCTCTCTGTTAATTAACTTCAAAGAGCTCTCACACTCGAAGCCAAAAATATATTATTCCTTTTCGCTCATGCGGAATTGCTCGTATCGTTATGGGATAATTCATGTTATGGGATATGTTTCGTTATGGGATGTGTCATGCTATGGGATATGTCATGTTATGGGATATGTCACGATATGTAATGTAATGTTATGTGTGCTATTTAATGTAATGTTATGGTATATGTCATGTTATATAATGTTGTGGGGCAGAAAGTTTCCTAGCTATCGTGATGAATTACGGTCCGTCATACTGAAAGAAAAACTTCTGTCACAATGGTAAAACGGAGAATCCCATACTAATTGGATTACAGACTTAAATCTGTATGCTACGTTTAAACTACGCCGGAACTACGTATAGTTAATTTTCAGACTGGAAATAAACCAATTCTACGCAATTATATGACAATATTTCTATTGCACTCGATCTCAATACATTCTCACGCCGAATCGCCATTATGACGTCACTGCAAGGTGAAATATATGAGTCGTTTGACAGAAGTTTAAAAACAATATTGTATTATGCGTATTTCCATTAGATTACAATAAACGGTTCTAGCTTTACAAGACACAACGTAAGGCTGGCAGCTAGAGTGTAGTTTTTTCGCGCATTAATAGATCGCGAGCTAATTAAATTAAAACGTAATATAGTCATTTTAGTATAGTTGTTGAATGTATTTGCCGGGTGGTGAAAGTGAATGCCCGTGGAAGGACTAGCAATGAAGGGATAATTTACGGTTAGCATGGTTATACGGTATTACAGTACTGGTAATACATACTTGCATAAATCGTAGCGTGCTGACTGCGTGGCAACATTGAGTTATCGCAATGGTGCCATGCTAGCTACATAAGTATACACACAAGTATTGCAGGGCGCATCTCACTGCGTCACAGTGGCGTTGCAATGTGGATGCTACTTAAAGGCAGTCAGTTTAGTTTGTTTGTTTATACACTTTATTGTGAAGTTTCACAATAGGCGGGTTTATTATCTTAGGACGATCCCTTGCAACCAATCCTACTATGAAGTGTTTATATGTATGTGTGCCTGTAACATGTGTGTAAGTGTTTGTCTTGTTATTGCATTCGTTCGACAGAATTTAAATGCAATACCGTTAGTTTTATCCTAACGGAAAATGGTACCCAGTTTACTGGTTTCAAGGCGGCAGGTGAGGGTGGAGAACCCACCCACTGCCCCGGCAATTATAACGACGGTGGTCGTCTTATCTGCCCGGGATGTCATGCAACGACACCCCGCGCGTACCAGAAGGGTAAACGGCGGAGGGTAAAGAAAGGTAGCCACCCCCCCCCCCCCGTACCACTCCGAGAACCCATTTATTCAGTATAAAAAAACAAGCATACAAGCGAACAATTGCATAGAAGCGAAATTTACAATTGAAAAATTTTAACATTGAAGTGCATGCAAACACAGAATAAAAATAGAAGAAAAAATAATAATAAAAGAAAAACTATAAAGAAACACAAAATAATAATAATTGAAGCTAAACGAAGACAGACTACCAAACACAGAAAGGATGTCAGGGGGACTAAGTGGTTGCTGAGGGGTATGTGACGTATGGGTCATGGGGCGGTCTCGTGGGGGACGGCCTAACCAAGGTCCTCAGGCAGGGGACGCGCCCACGGGGGCGGTTTGGGGGACGGCACATAGACGGGCACTTCGGGCTGGAATTGGCCCCCGCATCACGCCACTGGTGTCGGGGGGACCCCAAAACTGGGGTTCCCGGAAGCCTTAACTCCTCCCAAAGGGAAACCCACTTCCCCACGAAGCATCGGAAGGCGCCGAAACAGCGCCCACACTCGACCAGATCCGCATACCATATTGGTAGGCGCTTGGCGCACGCGCCGACTTCACGCACCAATTCATCCCGTGCGGTCGAGAGCTTTGGGCATATCCAAAAATCAGACGGCGGACGGGCGAGCATGCGAATTGTGCGTAATTATAATAAAAATGTATATGTAGCAATTTTTTGCGACTGGGTAGGTTTTATGCCTTTATGGCGTGCACGCCACCGAGTGTGTCACTGCCTTTTTGTTTAGCTGTGATAATTATTCTGATACAATTTTACGTTCGGCTAATGATACAGTCGTATTCGCATGCCTGCATAATTTAATTATTTCACACCTCGATTTATTCTGTATATTACTCTACGCTCGCGCCCATTTTCAAAGAGACTTTTTCTCTCTGTTAATTAACTTCAAAGAGCTCTCACACTCGAAGCCAAAAATATATTATTCCTTTTCGCTCATGCGGAATTGCTCGTATCGTTATGGGATAATTCATGTTATGGGATATGTTTCGTTATGGGATGTGTCATGCTATGGGATATGTCATGTTATGGGATATGTCACGATATGTAATGTAATGTTATGTGTGCTATTTAATGTAATGTTATGGGATATGTCATGTTATATAATGTTGTGGGGCAGAAAGTTTCCTAGCTATCGTGATGAATTTCTTATCCCGTGCGGTCGAGAGCTTTGGGCATATCCAAATGACGTGTTCTGCCGTTTGAAGTCCATGCCCACACACGCACCAGGGGACACGGGAGAGTCCAAAGTCAGACAGCTTGGCTTTGAACTCCCCATGGCCCCCGACCTAGGTGGTATGGTGATCAAACCGCAGAAAACACGCATTTTCATTCTCGCCTCTACCAACGGAAAGAAGCAGTGGGTGAGGCGGCCCGTGCCGCCAGCGTCCCACCTCTCCTGCCAAACACGAAGGGATTCCGCACGAATCAGGCGGGCAAACTCCCTAGCTCGATACCCCGCCGGGTCAACCGAGAGGCCATGAAAGACCACAGGTCCTCCCCGACGATACCGCGACAACGCTGCACGCTCTAAAACCTCCAAATCGATGCGCAGGACGCCCGCAATGACAGGTAGCGCGAGAGTGGACGTCTTCCTGTACGCCCCGGTCATAGCCACGAGAGGGATGCGCTGCCCACGCAGAAGAGCCACTCGGATTGCCTCCGGGATGTAGTGCTCCGTCCACGCACGTGCAGCGTACGTCACATAGTAGTAGGATTGGTCCCGGAATCGTCACCGGGAATCGAACCCGGAACCTTATAATGTAAGATCAGGTTTTCTAGCCACTATGCCACCGTATAATACTGCCAGACTTCGGCAGCGAAGTTTTACATGCCAGAAATGGTCATAAACGGTTATTCCATATAAAGGGCCCAGAGGAAGAAAAAGCTCAGTCACATGAGTTGAGTCAATGTGTAAATGATGCAACCTTGTAGAGAACTGTACATACTATCCAATGGCGAAATCGACAAGGATATAAACCTGCTCAGTTCGCTATAATCATCGTGGGAAATAAAACCCATACAAGGGGAACAATTGAATTAATTCAGAATAACCTTTTTTATAAATCAAAATAATCAATATAATATATATATATATATATATATATATATATATATATATATATATATATATATATATATATATATATATATATATATATATATATATATATATATATATATATATATATATATATATATATATATATATATATATATATATATATATATATATATATATATATATATATATATATATATATAAATATATATATATATATATAACTGAAATATAATCTCTATTACACATAGTATAATCACAGCCAATTCCAAGGCATGTCAGAGAATATCTTATTTTCTTATTACCGTTTAAATCCTTTAAACCACTCTCCTGATAAATTTACTTTTTGTGACAGCTTGTTCTCCCCTGTACCCTTCATATACGTTATCGAGCATGACGACACGATTTTTCGGAACCGTGTTCAGCGCTTATTTTAGCCAGGAAGACAGTTATTTAAGGAGTTCACGTCTTTGTTATTACTCAATCCAGAAGTCGGCTCGCCAGCAGAACTCCACCCACATTTACGCTATTTCCTTTAACCGACTTCCTTTAATCGCGAAAAACTGCGTCGCAACTTTTTGGTCGATTTTGTGAATAAATACTAACAATGTCGTTTTTCCAGGAATTTTCTCTTGTTACCTAGTAATTAATCTTGTTAGTCATGTATATTATATATTTATACAGGATGTCCAAGAAGTCGACGTCAAGCCGTAAACGGGTGATACGGGTAAGTCATACCAGTTATCAGAAAAATATAAAAAAATCTAAATTATGTATTTTAAAAATTATAGGCAAAAGAAATGTAGAAAATCAACAGCCTGTGATGGTGTTTTAACTTTCATCCCTACAAATCTTTACTTTTTTGCCTAAAGAGACATTTTCTTCCAAGCTCGAGGAGTTAACTTTAAATTTTAAGGAACAATTTACAGAAGCACTATTAAGGATTACATAATAAAAATAAAATTTAAAAAAAGGAAAGGTTTTTAGTAACGGGAGTTAAAACACCATCACAGGATGTTCATTTTCTTGTTTTCTCTTTCTATAAAAAAATATATAACTTAGATTTTCAAAAATATTTTTTGATAACTACTATGACTTAGTCTTACTATCGTCCGATTCCGACTTGACGTCGACTTCTGGGACATTCTGTATAATATAGTTGGAGGCCAGCCGAAACGGTGATGCGCGGATCTTTCAAGCGACTCAAAATGCCTATAGGCACTGTCTGCTTCCGACGGGTTAATTTGACATTTCATATTAAAATAATATAATCGTTTGCTTGTTTCAGTTGGTAGCGAACGCGATTTTCCTGCTGACGGCGTCGGGGTTCGGCATACTCGCCTCGTACCTGGACGACAGGCAGCAGAGGCGCGCCTTCCTCGAGACGAGACAAAGTTTGGAAGTGAAATTAATCATCGAAGAGCAAAGCGCCGAACAGGTACTACGCCAAATAATTCCGTTTACTCTAGAAGTTTAGACAAATTTGGCTATAAAATAGACATTCCCTGTAGGTGCAATGAGGTCGAAAATCACTTACCGGTAAATAACACGAAAGAAAGCCTTGCATTAGACCATAAAGCGAAAAAATACTCGTATCTCGAATGATGGAAAATAAATATGAGCTAATGGGCCCTGTTGTAGTTGGCCACTAAGACCCATATGTTCAAGGTCGGCCAAACTCACGGTTCAACACCCATCCGGCGGCCTCCGCTTACAAGTGCTAGCCCGGGTAGGACTCTGGCCTGCGGGCCAGTTTTCCCTAGGAGTCAACCTTCGGCCGCTCCTGAGCGGTTTGATCACCGTGCGGCGTCAGCAAATCAATTGTGCATTCTGACCGGGAGAGTCTGGAAATAGTACTGTCTCTTATAGAGCAGGGGTAGTTGTTCATCTTATGGCAACTGCTCTTGATACGACCAATCGGCTACCCGATACCGGGTGAAAAGCCGGGCAAAGGACACCGTGGTCCGCGATAGATTTGGTAGACCAAGCGACCTCAAACCTGTAACCAGTCCGAAGACCGGAGTAATCTGGTTGCAACTGGTAGTAAAAGCGCGGGTGTCGGCCTGCTAGGTGATTAACCTGGTTATCTCGCGGTAAGGCCTTGGTCTTCTTACGGGCGTGTGGCGCAACTAGACGTTGGCATTTTTTCGTCTTAAGTCTTCTGCGCTCACCTCACGGGGGATAGAACTATCTAATATCGTTAAAACTTCCTGAGGTGACGGGTTTGCTCTTGTAGTCGACAGCTCTAGTAGATGCAATGAGGTCGAAAGTCACTTACCGGTAGATGACATGAAAGAAAACCTTGTATTAGGCGAAAGCGAAAAAATAAAGAGAAAACGATAAAGCGAAAAAATACTCTTGTATCTATAAATATATAATATATTAAAAAGAATAAAAAACACTACTGCCGCTACAGAAATGGAACTATTGTATTTATAATTATTTTCATTACTGTTTATTCAATGAAATATGTATGGTTTATTTATTTATCAACATAGGTAGATGTATATTTCTGGAATGTGCTAAATCAGACCTTTCATTTGACATTAAACACGATATATTTATGGTAGTTTATTGACATTTGGATATTTAGACGACTACTTACTTGATATTTGGCAAGTAAGTTTTCTTATTACATAACGGTTCTAACAATACTACACACTTTTAAATCGGTCCAAGCGTTTAGAAGTTTAGGTGGAATAAAGAAACGGAAACATACATATATGAACCCTGAACACATTACACTCCTTTTTTTGTTGGGCAGTTGTGTAAAAACTGACATTGTTGCGGACATAATAATGGAGAAGAAACAAGCACTCGGACACGACTTAAATACTCATATACCGACATGAAAGTGAATTCAAGAATGAACCATGAAATTACTAAATCGTGTAATATATCACGAAATAAATGAACATGAAACGTGAACATGAACATTAACGTAAATTAATGTACCATGAAATAAATGATTTAATGAATGAACCATGAAAATCAATGAAATGCTTTCTTCTACTACCATCTAGTTGAATACTTGTAGTAAATTATAATTGAACACCGATGGGAACATGTACATGTACATGTACTATGTCTAGGTCCAGGTAAAATTGTTCACTAAGAAAAAATGGATTGATGCTAACGTTACCATTTTGTTATTTCGGTTTTATTCAGAATAACGATGTTTCAATGGTAATTTTGTTGAATACAAGGAATTTCGTTGAAACTCTATTACTCAATTATATCAACATTTTCCTTACGGTTAATACGTAAATGGCAGTATACTGTAGTTTCAACATGATTCGTGTCCGCCTATAAACGTACGTATACTACTACATGCTGTTATGCTAAAAGCGAGATCGCAAGGACGCGATGTATTAAAATAACGTTATGTTTTAACATCACGAAACGATAACTACTTTCACGCCAACACCGTTACGCGTCATGTTAATTCATATGTATGGCCCTCAGTCCGAGTTATATATGTAATCCTAGTTGAAACATGCGTATTTTTGTCTAAAAGTATTTTTGCCGACTAAAAATTGAACACTTTTTGAATAGGACCGTACGCTCACGTCTCGCTCAGGTAGACGATTTTTAAATCAACCCCAGAAAATCAGAAATATCCTCTAAACTCACCTTTTCCACGCAGGAAAAACGGAGGTGAACATTTGTCTAAATCTCTTCAAACTTCCTAGTTTCTCTTCAAATATCACTAGTTTGCGAAGAGTCTTTACTTGCATACATACTTTCGTAACAAGAACTTTGTCATGTAAACATGCACTAGAAACGATAATAAAATTACAAGCTGTTTTGTTTCCGTCATAAGAGCATCACCAATTACGAACATAATAATATGATCCAAGTAAGTAATATAACGCCACTTCCGTAAAATAGAGAAGTTTTTAAATTACTAGCAAAGCTTCATATAGCGCGTTAAAAATAGTTTGAACATAGCAGTCATACTTAACAAGATCTTAGATAGTTGATAGTGTCTTAATTGATCTTGAAAACTTTACATCCTTTGAAGTTGATGTTGATTTTGCTTCGCATACATATGACACGTGTAATAGAAGATCGTATAGCGATCTCGAGTTTTTAAGCAGTCTAGACTTGCGATGACAAGCGAGGATAGATTCTGTTATGAAATGCAATATATTATAGTGGAATAACTATTCAGATTTCTTGGATAACTTAGTCTTTCGAATAGTCAGACCCCTAGAACTCCTGCATAGATTTTTTGTTGAAATTATTTTATCAAACCAGACGTTTTGGTGCTTCTCTTCTTCTATAAACGCATTTTCTTGATCCAATTTAGATATTTATGAGCCTAATACGCTGAGCAAAAGTGAGGTAAAAATCATTTAAGGATAAAACAGCTCGCTTACGTTTTCTTATTTCTCACGAGCGGAGGGATTTTTGCTCTAAATAGAGAAGCACTCACGGCATCCACGGGAGGGCCTTATCTCGGGGCTTCATTTCGCCGCCTCCCTCTCCGTTCGCCCTTCAAAGGCCAGAAGCGCCGGGCGGTTGGTGTCGAGCCATACAAAGTTTTTCATAAGTGTCGGGCGAAAAACGACGGCTTATGACGCGGTCGAGGGAGCGAGACGCCCGCTCAAGATCAGGAGAGTGAGGAGTTTTACACTCCCACCTCCTCCTCCCCAAGTCATTCAAGAATGTAGATTGAATCGGCCTCCGGCGCCCTGCCTTGAAGCTTTACACCATGATAGCGAGAGCACGTTCGATACATATTTAAAGAATGAAAGAAGAGTTAATTAGATATTTGCAATGCGAAATTGAGTCGATGGAGGGGCTCTCCATTTTTGTTTGGGTTAATGAGGAGATCGAGTCGTAGTATTCTCATAATACATATTTTATATTTGGAGTATTTCGCACTATATTTGTAGTATTTTCCGTGGTATTAAAATGTATTTTTTCCAATATGATATAGTATTTACTCATATATGGAGGAGTTTGAAAATTATTTTTGTCGTTTGTATATGAGATATTTCAACCAAAATTTACCAGAGTGTTTTTGGCCCAAAAGTCTAATATTTTGAAATTTACGTATGACTAGCTCGGCCCCTGGGCGTATTCAATAATTGTCTTTGCACAGATTTTGTAAAATATAACAAAGAAACGAAAAACAAATTGTTAACAAACCATGACAAATGATAACGCTAATAACCGCTCATTTTACTTTCCTGGCAGAGGGAATATATTGTGAACGCACTTCTGTGTGTCCGTGTATGGCTGTGTGTGTGTATTCCTCCGCGATAGCACCTAAACGCTTAATCCGATAGAGCTGAAATTTGGCATGCAGGGATCATTTGGTCATGGCATGAATTGGCAAATTTTGGTTGAAATCGGTCTACCAGGGGGCGCGATAGTTATACATGAATTTCGACATATTAGACTTAAAGACTTGGAATTCGGTACACGGATGTCTTGTTGGGCCGTAACCACATTGTGAAATTTTAGTTGGAATATCTCATATACAATATTTTTTAAACTGCGCCATGTATACGAAAATCATATTAAAATAAATTAATAGTTTAAAAAAAACACTAAAAACACGCTTTTATAAATGCATGTAAAAACCAAAAAAACCTTGAAACTTAATCGGGGTCATAGTTAATTACAAGACCAAGTCCAAACACGATTATGATACGGTATTCCATCATGGAATGCCAGTGCCTATCTTCCGGCTTCACCATCAGACCTTGAAACCTAATCGTGGTCAAAGTTCATTCCAAGACTTTTCTAACAATTCCAAACACAGCTATGATACGATGTTCCATCATGAAGTTCCAGTTCATATCTTCCGACTCCATCATCAGATCAGTTCGACATATTATTGTATTTTCATCAGAACTACATACAGCTGCCAATTTTCATGACGCTACGATCCTTGGAAGATGGTTAAATTAGTTACCTTAGATTTCATTACATAGTTACATACAGGTCGAACGAATAAAAGCGTGTTAAAAACCCCATTTAAATACCAAGGAAATAACTAAAAATATATTACGAAAAAACTGCTAAAATACTACAAAAATCTTAGAAATACATTCGTGATTTTAATCGAACACATTCACTATCAGGGGGGGGGGGGGTATTGGCGCGCAGGGGGAGGGGGTTGAGGATGGCGCAGGAGGGGGGTGGGGAAGGCCAGGGGGAAGGGTGACCCAACCGTTTTTTAGGTATCCCCAGAGGCGTACACATTATTTATTAGATAAATGGTAAAGCCAGCAAATCGCACTTTGAAAATTAAGGTTGTTTGAGATTTTATTTGAGATTAATTCTTTGAGGGGGCGCTCGGCGCAGGCACTACCTGTTTGGCAGAGAATGCTCATATTTTGGGAAACAAGCCGCCTCGATCAATAGTTGTCGCATGAAGCGAGGCATTGGGAGTGTAGCCCTTCAGGCTCTATCATTATTTTGTCAAAAAATATTGACGCAATGTTTTGATATCGGCAAAAGAAGAAGAAATGTAATGCAATATCATAACTGTTAGATGTAATTCAAAGGACAATTTCGGCGCCCTTCAAATCTATAATAAACTTCCAAAGTCAATACGAGATTTAGAACTAAAAATGTTCGAATATAGAGGTAAAAACACTGGATCATCTCACATGCTATTTATATGGTAGATGACATTGAAAAAATATTACAATATCTTTAATATATACATACTTATGGTGCAAAATAATATCATATCTCTAAGATACCTGTATAACAACGTATAAACGTACACATATAGGTAAATAGGAAAGCCTTCTAAACGGATTGTTATTATGCCAAAAAGGTACTAAAACATAATAAGGTAATAAAAACCTTATACGAACAATTTGTTAATGATTGATTATTCACAATAATTATTGTCTTTTTGCGTATGTTATTGCACTTATCTTTATTGCTCGTTATTATCAGTATTAGTTTTATTGATTATTGGTTGCATTAGTTTTAGGCTATTTATATCTTTGTTTTTTTTTATTGTTTTATTTATATTTCTGATAATTTGTGTTTTAAAGTTTTATTATTATGACATATACAACTGTATTTGCAATTTTGAATAAATAAAAGACTATTGACTATTGCCCATGATGCCACCCGGACCAAGCCGCTCATTTGGCACCAGAGAATAACCGACCTTGGTTTTCCATCAGCTTTTACCAGCGATATCCAATGTTCTACTAGCGATATCCAATGTTATTTAGGTAAATCTTGTCTTGAACACGAACGATTCAACAGAATTTCCCTGCGGAAAAGCATGCTGAGTTATTGGACACGGAAGGCTCTTGGCACTTTTCAAGAAATATAACCCTGGAGATCGGTCTATTTACGAAAAGCGAAACAGAAGAGAGGGCATTTGTCATTTATCAAGAGCGACGGGAATACAAATGGCCGGCAATTTAGCTGTTCAATGTTGGGTATTCTGGCTTGATGTAGAGTCGAGTGGTCGGATAGCGAGTAAGGCTAGGAGCCGCCTGTAGTACACGCTATATCATCGTGCACACGTATCAGCAGCATATTTTTTTAAAATTTTACTTTTATTTCTAAAGCAATTTACAAAAAAAATGCAATTAACAATTAAAACATCAAATAAAACATTAAACTAAAATACTTAAACACCATAAAGAAATTAAACTCTTTTAAGATGATGGTTATTGTCCGATGTCGCCCAACTAAGCGAAGCTTGTGCTTGGGCGGACATTCTATAAACACAGTGTACATTATTAATAGAAGAGTAAAAAACAACAAAAATCACAAGTAAATAAGTTAAGTTTAAAAAATAAATAATACGTAATATGATCTAAAACATGGTAGTTATTAAATAATCAATTTAAAATAATCCTAATCAAATCATTATATAAAAAATAAATTTTAACCAGATATAAAATCAAAAATATATATAAAAAAAACAATAATCATATACCTAGTCATCAGAAACTCATAATCATAATCAAATAACATAGTTTATTCAATTGCAAGGTTAAAACAGTTAAACTAATAATAATTGACAAAGTTAAAAATATGTTCAAAAACAAATACTCAGTTAAATATTTTTCAATACTTTTTGTCTAAAAGGGCGTTACTATAACCTAGCAGCCGCTTCTTTAATTCTATTTTAAAGACTTTCTGACTGAACGTCTCTTTTATACAAGCTGAGAGGATGTTTTACATTTTTGGCCCAATGAACGAGAAATTTCTTTGACTATTGCAGCTAATTGTCGATAACCGATATAAACATGATCCTATTAGCGTTTTCAAATACTGTATTCACAGACTTTGAAATAAGAATAAGGATAAATTTATTTTCGAAAGTAGTGTTCAAAAAGGTAATTTACAAATCTGCCTAACTAGGCCGAAGGCCTTACCAAGGTAGACTCGACTAGGTTACTTGTAAGTTTTGTATTGTGCGCACACTTATCAAAGTATTATTACTGGGGAAAAAATATAATCTAATAACTCTAATAAATCAGTAGTATGAATTTCAAGAGTTGTTTTAATGATATCTAATACCTACTTCATAATCATGTCTTTAGACATAGTATAATATTAGAGTATTTTTTAAAGGACGACTTCAGGGAATAATACTTCAGTACATGCAACAAGACAAATCACCAAAAACACGCTAATGATGCAGAAATATAACAACGTGTATGGAGACCGAAGGACGCGAGTGTTATATTTTCGCATCTTCAGTATACTGCACTGTGGATTAAACCATGTGAATCAGCCAGGGCCTTAAGGTCACTCTTTGAGGAATATTTATGAGAAGGCAACTAACTATATTGATGAAAATCTCTACTAATATATTATAAATTTCGTTTTTATTCCTTTAAGCGCTTGATTCACATAATAATAATATATTTGTGTATTTACTTTGTGTAAGCATAATGTATCAAACTAATGAAGTACTTAGTAGACAGACAGTCCTTGGATCAAGATGAATTTCCTATATTATGTATAAAAAAATACAACTAATGTAGTGTGGAAAGAGTAGACATTTATTATTAGACATTTCCCTATTGCAGTTCAATATAATACACTATGTTTTTCGGTGTCTAATTAATACCCACTCTTTTATTACCATATTTTCGATAACTTTTTTGTAAGGATACTAGACTCAGAATATCAAGCACTTCCGATGGGAAGTACTTAATATACGGGAAGGGACTTGTAATACGGTAAGCCGTATTACATAATGATTTATCACTTGTTGAAACCATACGTTTTGAAGATATTGCATTTTTAATTCGCATGAAATTTCTTATCATGTCAAGATAGACTTAATTCTGTCAATGAAGGTGTAGCCTGCATTTTGCGCAAGTAAGTAAGGGCTATTTTCATAATAATTTTTGCACCATGCAAACCCATTGTTGTTGTATCATAATAATTTTAAATAGCCCCTCATTTAATTACTTATTGCCAGTTAATTACTTTTAATTATTTATAGCCAGTTTAATTACTTTTCATTACTTATTGCCAGTTTAGTTACTTATTATCAGTTAATTACTAATTTCCCGCCCTGTAGATAAGAAATACTTTGAATCATAGTTGCAAAATCATGCGAATTACAAGCACGCCGTATTAGATATGAAATAGATATGCCGTATAAATTATGAAAAGTACAACGGAAAACCAAGAACTGCTAAAAGTCGATCCGACTGTCACCAATTGGGCGTACGTACTCGATACACGATATTGTAAAGTCTAATGCCTGTCACATCGGTGAAATAGGTAATTTCTTAAAAGATGTTTATATCAAATAGGTGTCATTCATTTACCGGATAATGTAGAGTATACTACTTTCGACTGCCAGTCGGTTCAGGCTGGAGTCGGTTCAGCGTTAACACTTCCAGCTCGTTACGCGGTTTCTTCCGCAGAAGAGAAATAAGGCTTTTTTCGTCGATGTCAAGGTTGATTTAGAATTTACAATGATTTCCTAATGAATGAATCAATAGAATATAGGCGTTACCAAGCATAATACTAGGTATTAGAGCACCCTAGTAACGGAGTAGAACTCTGGAGAATACGCGGTACACCTATCTGTAGGTTTTGGTTTTTGAATGGTTTATTACTAACAAGTAAATATATTAATAAGAAATATTTGTGGTTTATGTATTTATCCATATAGATACACGTATTGTTCCGGAATGACCTCAATCAGACTTTACATTTGACACTAAACATGATCTATTTATTTTAATTTATTGATATTTGGAGAATTGGACAGTTAGAAACCTATTTACTTGATATTTGGACAGTTTAGGTATCACATGACACTCGGGATGACATAACGATTCTAACAATATACCACATTTCAAAATCAGTTCAAGCCTTTAGAAGTATAGTGGAATAAAGAAACGGAAAACATACATAGATGAATGCTGAACACATTACACTCTTGCTTTGACGGTCAGTCGTGTAATAACTGAATAGTAGTACACTGTCTGTCTGTTTGTACAAAACTCGAGAACCGGTTCACGGATGTTGATTAGGTTTTTCCTAAATATAACTAGGCATTCTCATCCACTATAGGCTAAATTAGATTATAATCAGTTCAGTGTAATAGCTCAAGTGTTGTAGGAGAAAAGTCATTAATCGCAGGGAATAGAATACCATTTTTACAGTGGTTTTTAGGGCTGAAATATATGTATACGTAGTATATTACTAGTACTAGTACACGAATCAAATAACTTAGCTTTTATTAAAACAGTCTTTGTTATTGTAATGAAAACATTGTTATATAAAACATCGTTATGTTGTAAAATTTGCGTAAATGCGTAATGGGAGAAGACCGAAATCCCGAAAGATCAGGTGATAAATATTTAGAGTTTCCTTTTAATCAAAACAGAGTTTTTGCTCTGCGTAAAGCAACGACATTATTTCATCGAAATACGTATAATTAAGCCAGCTTTGGTGAAGTTTGGAGTAGTCGGGCGGGCTGATTGTTTCATCGGGGACCGACGAAAATGTCGGAGTTACAGAGCGTCGCGTTGCTTTCCTCAATAATTAAGTTTCCTCTTTCCGTGTCGCCAGAAATAATGACGGACCCGACCTGAATTCAACTCTAACCGACGTCATACCTGCCCTATGCCGCATACCATCTATAAGACAATGGGTACCTACGCGTTTGTTGCTCAGTTTTGACTTAAAGTGCGAAATACGAGCAACTTGTCTGCTTTCTGGGAAATTCTCAGGGTGAAACAACCAATTTTTTTTATGCCTCGTTTTCTCACTAAGAACATAATAATAGATAATGAATCCTGTATTTGTTTTTTAACCGTTGAATATCGATTTTACACTAATAACCTATGGTACTGTTAGCAAGAACGAATCCATATCGTTGTATTATATTTTTGTTGTATTTAAATCCTCAGGATTCCTGGAACATAATTAAATTTTAAAAACTTTAGTTCTCTCAACTTTTTGGCGCGATAAGAGCAGAGGTCTACGCACCCCTTACGCACCTCTATGCACGCCTTAGCCCCAGAACAATTTTATTCTTCGTCTCAACATTTTTGGCTTCATGCTATACTCTCAGTTTTGCCAAAATAATAATCCTAAATTCTATTATTGGTATAGATCTTAATTAATGCGGCTCTGAAAAGCATATGATTTAAAAAATATTGCGATTTGGCCCTTTTCTCTTAAAACTTTGCCGATGTTTGTCTACCAACTTAGAATATTATTGTAAAGCCGAAGTACCGCCGCCGTCCGATCGCGTGACATCACCAACAGCAGTTGTTTGCATCGCGAAAGCAACGAATTGTGAAAATTGAATTACTCCATAAAGACTGCAAAACAATATTATGTACATGTCTTTAAAACATATAAAAAGGAGGTACTTTAAAAACACCCCATTGGTTGTATTTCAATCGAACTACATCAAAACACTGAATCGTGCAAATAAAAATATGATGATTTTTGTTATAGGAACGCCTTCTACTGTCAGTTCTGCCGGAGCACGTTGCTGTGAAGATGAGACAAGATCTTGGCGCTACAGACACTCAATTTAAGAAAATCTACATGTCGCGCCACGAGAATGTCAGGTATGTAAAATTTCCAATTTCAGAACTCTCTTGATTGCGATTTTATTTCAGTAATTAAGATATTAAAGATGAATGATTCTCTGATATTTAACAGCCTCTTACTATATAATAAAACTTATTGGACGCGGCCATTGTTAGGTGCGCCTACAAAATACAACAAAACTACCCAATTTATAGGATGTTTCCCCCTTTTATAGGGTATTACCGCGTAGTAACGGCGATATAAGACGTTCATTAATCTTCCCTTGAACCCGTTATGGAAGTCCAGCTGCTCCTCTTCGCACGGGTATAAATAAAAACACAACGGATATTCCCGGTATATTCTCGTAACTCATAGCAAGCAATATATGTTCCATCGTTATTATGTCTAGGAATACTCCAATAATTATTACTAGTAGTTCTGTAAACAGTTAGACCTCGCGAGTATTAAAACCATTTAAACGGCCACTATTTTGAAAAGGAATTGAAAATATTAAAATATAAATAGATACGAATAATTATAAATAAGATAAAAACGAATTTACCGCGTGAATTTTGTAGGTCCCGACGTTTCGGCGATGTTGCAACTGCCGCTGTCCAGGGTAGGCAGTCTACCCTGGACAACGGCGCGGTGGTTGCAACATCGCTGAAACGTCGGGTGCTATAAAAGGGGTAAATTCGTTTTTATTTTATTTATAACGTCAAACAAGTTTGATAGTCTTTGATTTAATAGATAGGAATATGATTCAAAATATATATTATTATTTTTTTACCCTTTAGAGGGGGGGGGGGGGGGGGGGGGGAGGTGCAATTCATATTGCATAACTATTTAAAAAAATACATAATTTGTCTGCTCGGATTCCTCTTCATTTTGTTATGTCACACGATCACGATAAAAATTTGTTTTTTTTTAACCCCCTTATTAGTCATGTAATATGTCGACATGCAATAGATCCTAAACCTATTAGGAAAAATGTCGTATCTAATGGCACCAGAAATTCGCTTACTGAGGTATATTTTGTTGTGCGGATTATCGGCGATCATATCGGCTGTGTTGATTTGTGTTTTCTGCTAAGAGACCATACCTAGCCTCTGTGTGTCAATTACACAGAGTCGTATAAAAAATCCACAGAAAAATAGGGGTAAATTTATTTTTCTTCTTTAATTCAAATAACAAAATCCAATCTTCTTCGGCACTTGTTTTCGACGTCAATTGCTATACGCCTGTGGATGTGCATAAAAGCAAGACTGGGGAAGTCTTGTTACTCCCAATTATCTAAGGTAGGTTTTAAGACTCCGCAATGACGAGAAGGATCTCTCGGCAGATGCGTTTTTCACAGGAAGAATTGTAAATATTTGTAGAAATTGATGTATTATCACACCTGGCCAATCATCTTAAGCGGTTGCAGGAACACATGAAATTGACAAATATGCATTGTCTTATGTACACTTCTCTCGGCACAGCAAAACCTCGTCTTTAAGGAGGAAAGCAGCCACAGCCCGATCGGCATCTTGAAGAAGTTGTCCGAAGCTGCCAAAGATAGTGTTATTACCTAGTCATCTTCCTGTGTACAGGCTTTAGGAAGGTTTTATAAAGCATTTTCTAGGTAGTTGTTTGGAGATTTTAGTAACATTATCATACTTATTTCAGAGAGCATTATTTCAGGCTTGAGTTTTAATCCGGATGATGTTATATATGTGGTCGAGGACCGAGGGAAGGGCGTGCGCAAATGACCCCGTTGGCCCCCTTTCCCCGCGGATGCGCGCCTGGAGTAGGGGGCCTGATGAATGCGGGATCGCACCTGTGTCTGGTTTTCACTCGGGTATCGTCAAGCTTTGGTAACATGTGATACAATTTGTAATAAGTCGTTCCATTCTTGACAATCTGAAGAACGCTCACTACACTTTCTCACTCATCGGCCGATTGCCAGCAATTGACGCTTCCAGCATGCTTGAAGAAAAATAAGTTAATAGTAAAAAGATATTTTTAAAAACAAGCTTTTATTAAAATGCTCTGTCCCGAGCCAACCCTGGGTGCAGCAGCCATATCATAGTGGAACTTAGAACGGGCTATTATAATTGAATGCGTATACTAAATTTCGTGTCTGTGCTGTTGACCGTTGAGGAGTCGCCTCGTCGGGAGCCAACCCTGCGCTCAGCAGCCATGTCATGATACAACTTATAACGGGCTATTATAATTGAAAGCATATACAAAATTTCGTGTCTGTGCTGTTGACCGTTGAGGATTTCCCTCGTCAGGAGCCATGCTTTTTTATAAAAATACATTGTCATCAGAACTGCACCAACTGGTATAATTTCAACTTCATAGGATAAGAGGAAGTGGTTCTAATTCTGCTTGCAAGATTTGACCGAAATAAACATACTGACAAACATTGCAAGGTAAATTAAAGCTTGAAAAGACACGCATACGCATCTCTACGTACACATCTATTACTGGCTATACCTCAGCATTCATCAACTTTCATGTCTAGGTCTTTCGCAGTGCAGGCGGCCCGACTCTGGAATTCCGTGCTTTTACCAATAAGACAACTTGAAAACCTGAGCGAGTTTAAAAAATCGTTAAAGAGACATTTACTCAACTCATGAATATCCCCCTCCCCTCCCGTCTCCTTTGCTTGTCTTTATATTCCACTCATACCTTCAATATCGAGTTGGCATACGTTACTAATCACTGTTTTATATTTTTATACTATGATGACTTTTATGTAAGTGTATTCATTTATTACTTGTAAATCAATTTGCCCACAAAAACCTTTAGTCACAATAACCCTGGCGGTATGACCGTAAGATATTGCCACTTGGCAATAGGCTCACCACATTGTACTCTTATGTGTGTGCAATAAAGCTTCTCAAACAAACAAAAATCTATCTCCATGCACCGAAATAGGCTTCCGGGCTTTATTTATTTACGAAAAAAATGTTGGTTACTTTTCGAACAGTCTGCCTTATCTGCTTTAAACAATTTCTAGTGGGAATTTTTACTGAAGCCGCAGGAATCAACAGTCGCCAGATTGGCCTTAATCAAGTAGCGAACGAAACAGCGTGACGTCAGAGCGGACCAATCATTATTACATTTGTAGGATCTCCCATCCAATCTGCTGGCTCAACCCTTAATTTGATCTGAAATCGCGATTGAGGCGACCGCTCGCGCTGCTTTGTTCACCTACTACAAAATGAAAAGAGGTTTTCTTTTCATCACTAATATGGCTATCGCGATCGGGCATTTAAAGTACCGTTTAAAGTCAGCTGCGCACATTTTAAAGCGATATTACACATAATAGCGATATTTTGCATTAAAAAATGGTAGACCACACAACAATATCAATATTAGCATGGACTCTAATAAAGTTAGCCATGCATGCTCTCTATAATTATAATGAATTAGGCTGTCTTTTACGTTGGCGTTGTTTCTGGTGTTGATTTTTTTTGTAAAACTTATTGATTATTGACTGATAGTTTTATAATTTTTTGCTTGACTATTTTTAAAAACTTACCTGTATTTTTTTTGTTGATATTTTTTGTGATTTGAGTCTGTTTGATTTTTGTAATTCATTGTAAGTTGCCCTGCCTTTACATTAAGAATGTCTAAGTACATATAATGAAGTTATGATTAACTTCGAGCAAATGTATTCTACAGCCTGTAACTTGGACCTTTGAAATTAAAAAAAACTTTGACTATGACTGTACAAATAATAGTCTAAGATTTATCGACTCTTTAAAAAATAATATGAAGAAGAGACTATATTTTAGACGTTTTGTTGTGACAGAAACATAGTAGTTAAACTTTTCTCAAAAAAATATAATAAAAAAAGGCTTTAAAAATAGCAAGCACTAGAAAGGCAAAAATAATGTAATTTATTTAATGTGTATTTGAATAGGTGTGAGGGGTCTATTCAATTACTAATATAATGTAAATCAGATGTTATTTATGTTCGAGGCATGTTAGTATGTACAATAATAATATATTTAGGATAAAGTACTCATGCACATAGTACAAACGAAATTATTTTTGCCTTTTTAGTGCTTCTTGTTTTAAGAAATCGGTATATATTTTGTGATTAAGATTATTGTCGGTTTTATTTTTTGTTTAAAACTTATTTACTAAACAATTGCACTGATTGCGAGTCATAATCTGTCGTACGTTGAGGAGTTGTCTGAATTCTCAATTTTGCTCGAAAACAAGACTTTGCTTATTTACATAATAATATGTACTTTGTGTAACACGATATATTTTTTGGGAAAGAAAGATTTGATAGAATTAGGAAATACCATACCCAAAAAAAACATACGCGTCGAATTGACAACCATTATCTCTAGCGTGAGTGAGCTGTAAAAACTTTTTCTCAAAGAAATTTTTTATAATTAACATTTTATGGACAAGTTTGGCGAATTTGCAAACAAACAAAACCAAAAACAATTTTGTGAACAAACAAAAATAGTTTTGTGAACAAACAAAAACTAATTTGCAAACAAACAAAAACAATTTTTAAACTTTTTTTTGGGTTCCGCATTTTGAAAATGTGAGGATTATTTCATAGGAGGAAACTTTTTTTTTTTTTAATAGATTATTTATGAGGAAAATGGCGGAGGCCTCCCTGGTACCGGGCCTCGGCTGCGGGTACCTAGTTACGTCCCTGTGCGTTTTATTTGCAACTTTTAGTAACTTGACTATTAAATGTTGTTCTTGCATATCACGCAAAGTTGAACAATTTGTTAATGTGTTTGTGCATGTCAAGGACCAAAGGAAACTCCTTTTATCGTAAAAGTTACCCTAATCAATACTTTGTCGTATTAAAAAAAAATCGGCTGTGTCACCCCAAGACTTTCCCGGCAAGTAACCAAGGACTGATTTCATCAGAATGAAAGATTTCCCTCCTCTCTCGGCCGGCGGACGAACCCGGTTGGGTACCATTGCAAATACCTCGGACGGCACGGTTCGTCGGCTAGCCAAAATTTCACAACGTGATTTTGGCCAACAAGGCATCTATGTACCAATTTTAAAGTCTCGTCCAATATTTCGAGGATGATTTATGAGTAGTGCCCCTTCTGGCGGACCGATTTTAACAACAATATTTTCACTCGTGCCATGACCAAATGATGCCTGCATACCAAATTGTAGCTTAATCGGCTTAATCGTTTGGGCGCTAACGTGGAAGAATACACACACACACACACACATATACATCCCCTCACACACCCTCGCGAAAACACACAAACTCACACACAGGCACACACCCTAACACACACACACACACACACCCTCACACACACTTTCTCTCTCTCAGTCTCACACACACGCACACACCCTCTCGAGCACATAAACAAACACACACACACACACGCACACACGCACACACACACACCCTCACACACACACACACACCCTCGCGCACATACACAAACACACACGCACACACTCTCGCGCAAAACACACACGCACACACACACAAACACACCCTCGCGCACACACACAAACACACACACCCAAACGGCACAGACAGACTTCAATTTGGAAATAATCTTAATCGTCGCAGGTATGCTCAAAATGGATATATCCGTCTTTTCGCGCGTTCACAATACTTTCCCTTCTTGTTGGTTGGTAGAACGGGAAAGTAAAATCGCATCAGGATCCACTCATGTATTATACTCGTAGTATTCTAAGATATAAAAAAATCCCCCGTTTGTATTCCTTTATTACCAATATCACAGTAACATGTCCATCGGGATTAAATATCAACCCCGGGATTATATCTCTCCTCTACGCAGGAGACATTTTTACCGCAACTCATTTGTTCTTGGAGCGAAATTTAAAGTGAGTGATAGTTTTCGATAGCAAACGTTTGTTTGGCAAGCACATTGGATACGTTTTGCATACATCACATCGAGCAATGGGATTTGCTCTGAGAACGTGCAAGCCTTTCCGTAATGTTGATGTTCTATACTCTTACAACGCCTATGTACGGAATATATCGGATTTTGCTTCGCAGATATGGTCGCCGCAATATGATATTTATATCGCAAGGATTGCGCGTTTACAGAGGATATTCGTAAAGCTGTTATCGTGAATGTGTGACTATAATATATGAGGAGAGCCTGAAATGTTTCCAAACTACACAGCTTGGAGGTGCACGATATCAGGCACGTATCCAGACTTCAGTTGGGGGGGGGGGGGGGGGAATTCATTGAAACAACGCGTGGGCACCCACCAAACTTGATTTTGC
This sequence comes from Micropterix aruncella, assembly GCA_944548615.1. Classification (NCBI taxonomy): domain Eukaryota; kingdom Metazoa; phylum Arthropoda; class Insecta; order Lepidoptera; family Micropterigidae; genus Micropterix; species Micropterix aruncella. Next base: position 18,777,012 of record OX155951.1, on the reverse strand, counting down.
CCTTACAATAAACAAATATACGCCGGAGTTCCAACTATACCCTCCCCTGACACTAGGTACATAAGTCGCGAATTCTCCCTGATTCTTAACTACTTCTCGAATATATTTTTTACTCAAAAAAATCGGGGGGGGGGGGGGGGGGAGTCCCCCCTGGTTACGTCCTTGTACAATATCCTGTCTAATAATATCGACAGTCCCTATTTGTTTGAGCGGTATACCTATACGCGTCAACGTTCCCGCGCGAGTTACTCAAAATTAAAACCAAAAGTTAAACCCAACCAAGCCAAAACCTATGCCTTGATCCGGATTCCTGCGTCGTATAACGCCTCATAAAGGACATCGATATTTTCCTGTCATAAAGAATCCAAACTATAAAAGCAGCGAAGGAAATCTCACAAAATTATCAATAATTGGAATTTTAGGTACCATGATACGTGAAATGTAATATTTAGAGAGAACCGTCATTGATTACTTGTTATGTAAACGTTTTGTTTTTATTATATACTTTTTAAAATAAATTTTATTGTTAATTATTAATTTATTATATGTTCTATATGAATGTTAACAACTTAATAAATAAAATTAGAAAAACCACAAAAACATGTCTTTTCTTCCTAAAACATTTTTTTTTGTAAATTTAAAATTTGTAATGTTTTGAAAAATAGTTTGAAAAGAGTTAGGCGCGTTGCGCTATCCAGCGGTAGGTAAAATATTGTGAATATTGTTTATTCGCGATATTACACCTATTGCTAGATGGCGCAGCCCGCTAGACGCTCGTCAAACTTTTAATAATATGTCAGGATTTCCAAATTTACAAAAAAAAGTCAAAAAAATTTTTTTCCCAAACTTTATTGTCAAAAGTTGCTTATTTGCTCCTACCGATTCACTTACTTCAAGGATGTCACTAATTAAAAACTCACCCTGTATATATTGTAGATGGTTACCGTCTCAAGACAAAACTTGAAACAAGGGCACGGACCACTATGCGTATCGTATTGTAAGTGTCTATTTCGTCACCGATAATAGTTTCCTGCGTTCGAAATGTAGCCGATCGAAATGTAGCCATGAATAAAACATCAAAGACGACAAATGCCTCTCCCGCGCTATTTTCATTTCACGCCGGGCACGTACTCGTGCAGATACACACGCGAGCGTGACATTTTCTATATTTAATTCGTCGGGACGAAAAGGTTGGCTACCTTTCACAACTTTCATAGCAGCTGGCGTGCTACACGAATGTGGAAAAGTTACTCCAACCTCTTTCGTTGTCGACAAGTTCTTCCCACCTCTTCGGGCGGGTAGGGTGACTCGCCGTTTTTATAAAACTGCCTCTTTCACACCGTTCTGTACCTGACCCACTGTTATATGTATAATATTATCTTGGACACTAAGCGCACACTTATAAAGTTCTAAATAAATTAGAATATTTGGAATTCAATACGCCTCACGGTGTTTCGTTTTATACAAGCTAGACGGCAGTAATTCTAAAAGTATTTATTGCCTCTTCTAGGCATACAATTAATCTTATTATGGTGAAAATTAATGATAGGAATGATAATTTTGCGTTTTCTCACAGAAATTTGAGAGGCAGATGGTTTAAGTGAAGTGGGAAAATTAGATTAATGAAATTGATTATAAAATACTATAAAATAAACAAATAAACAAGCAAGGCCTTGCAATTTTCGTTTTTTTGAAAATTGTGAAGAATAACAGATAGATTATTCTTCAGTTTTATATTGGAGTGTTAGATTAGGATCTTACCTATAACTTCTGAAAATATCAAGCATGTTCAATCATCAGTTGCAGAGAAATCTAAAATTATATATTAAAAAAAATGCATGTGGTTGCCCCGAAAAATGGGGCAAAGCCACGCACTTTCACCATTTCACACTTTTAACATGGCGTCGTCTCCAACTATATAAGCAAATGATATCGAAAAACTTGACACTCGAATGTGAAGCTAAACCAGGCAGTTCATCACCGTAAGTTCAATTGCGAAAATAGCTTAAACCGTTTTGGAAAAACTCAGCTTGGAAGGACCAGAAATATTACATCAAAAAACGAAAAACAGACTTACCGCATTTTCCAGGCTTACGTGCGACCGATCTTCTTGAGGAGGATTGGTGGGGAACTGGAAGTTGTTCTTGAGACGGGTCAGCCACCTGGCGGCTATCGAAATAATTACAAAAATTCCCTCCGAAAACCCCCGTGCGTGGATTTGCCCCGTGCGGGTTTTACCCCTACCTACCCTAATATTTACACTGATGTAATGATGTACCCTAATATTTACACGGAAATACGCATGCTTCAATAAGGATTACAAATATAACTCGGACTGTGGTCCATACCTACGTATGAATGAAAGTCCATACATACATGACGAGTAACGGTGGTGCCGTGACAGTAATTACCGTGCCGTAATGGTAAAACATAATGTTATTTCATTACGTCGCGACCTCGGGATCTCGCCTTTAATATGACAGCATGTAGTATACGTATGGGTATAGTCGAGCACCTGAATCATGTCGAAACTACAGTATACGGTTAGTTCTGTAGGTATTAACCGTTAGAAAAATATTGATATGTATATAATCGAGTAATGGAGTTTCATCAAAATTCCTTGTAATTCAACAAAATTACAATTGTAACATAGTTATTCTGTATAAAAACGTAATAACAAAATGGTAATGTAAGAAATATTTTTCTCAGTGTATGGTCTCTGTTTTCCGGCCTTTTTCAGCATTTGGCTTCAAACTTGTATTGTATTTAAATTTGGCCATATATTTCTTTGGGCTTTCCTGACTTCGTCATACTCTACTAAGTTTAAAAAAAATCTTGCCTTGTAATCTTGTGCATAGAAAGTGTAAATAAAAAAAAAAGAAATGATGCAGTGCCATGCGGGGAATTAGCAGCACTGGGATGAGTTAAGAATTAGTTTCTTAATATTAAACATGTAATAAACTTTTTAGAAAGTATAAACTCTTCAGATTTTTTGCAATTTCAAGTTTTAATTGAACTTAATACCACATAATTTATATGTTTGTCGACAGGAAATTAATTTGTAGTTATAACAATAGTACAAACCTTCCGAGTTAACTTCCATTTGTCAAAGTCACAAAATGGACATTAAATACGACTTAAACATGATCGTGATCCTGGAGCGACAAGCATATATAAAATGCTTCTATAATAAATATATTAAATTAACCCAAACAGAAACATCCTTATAAAAAAGATTGCTTGTTTCTAAGTTGGTTTTTTAACGTAAGTTCTTTTACACTAATTATTTAAACTCTTGAAGTGTCTTTTGCCTTCAGAGGATATACCAACTAATAGCCTTGGGCGTATTTTCGTTGCTTGTTAACCGCTGGGAAGCCAGTACCACCGATCGGTGGTTTTTCTGTTGTGACAATTTGCGGGCGCCCGATCTCCGTATTTATTCAATTATGCCATTATATTCAATAAAAGCCTTCATTGAATAAGCCACCGTTTTATATTAGTATGCGTGCACTAACACCCTCTTTAAACAAATTTTCGAGGGTTGAAATCATGCCGTCGTGAGTTTTATTCCAATGGCTGGCTCTCTAAGGGTTAAAGTTGTTGCACATTCGTGGCACGGACACCTACAAAAACGGAACTGTAAGTTATACGCACGACTGCCTCAACGAACGGTCCGAACGCCCCTGTACCGGCTGTCTTTCGCTGCACTATCGATAGCTTTCTGTCTTTAATCTTCACCCCCACCCCATCACTTCACTAAATCTGAATGTAATTATACCGAACATCAGTAGATTTTTCGATCTATCAAAAGATCAATATTTAACTGGATTTATTGTCTAATACATCGAATAATCCAATAGCTCGAAACCGCTCCATAGCAACCCTGTGAGGTTCGTCCCAAAGCTACCCTTCCCGGACTTCGAATTTTCGAGTTGGAAAAACCATTTTCCCGAGTAAATAACGGTCTTTCTGGCTAGTTCTCAACCACGCCCATTTTCCGTTATCGACACAAGTTGGCTAATGCAATATTTGTGTTTATGTGATCTTTGTGCGCTTGCGATTGCAACACGCATCTTACGTGTTTTTAATCAATTAAGAACTGGAAGTCGAACGTATGACCTTTTGAAAATAGCTATTGCCGATTGCCGTGCTTGATAATTGATCAACGTCACGTATTTGATTTCGATCTTATCTAGCCAAAAGACTCCCCGACTTTGCCCGGAGGAAACGATTGTATTTGTAAGGTATTGTGAGTGTCTATTACGGCGGTTAGACCCGTATACTCCCAAGTTAACGTTACAAAGGCTCTCTTATCAAGAAGCCCTAGGCGAGGAGCCACCGCTGCCGTCTAAGAAATTGCCGCGGTGCGGAAGCATAAAATGTCAAAACGCCAAGAGGCGACAAACGAGGCCAGGTAAGGGAGACTCTCTTGTCCCCTTACCTGGCCGTGGAATGGGGCCTCACACCTGTGATGCCCCATTCTATTAATATTATATTTACACAATTGACTCACTTGAAAGACATTCAATCAATAAAGGCAAATGAATAAATACATCGCATAGTCCAGTAGCAACGTCCCCTAACTAGGCTGGGACCTGTTTTAAGGTAAACTATTTTTTTTTAACGGTAACATTAGGAATGGGAATATAAAATGTCATTGAATAAAGTCAAATCAGAATAACAAAGATATAAATACAAAGATATAAAAAAATCATCTTGCATTTTACTTAAACTTACAATGCACAACCTGTAACTGTAAATCGGACGATGAGTTAAAAAAAAGTACGACGTTTTACCACGTACGACTAAATTAGGTTGAATAAAAATAAGACACTTTTTATAAAATGTTCCACCTTCCGCGGTAAGTTTAGTGCCTACTACTACTAGATATAATCATGAGTCAGATTCAGTACGCCCTAAGTTCAGAACGGCTTAAATTATACATAATGCTTTTTGGATGCTCTAACCCATTAGCCAAGTTTAAATCGTCGAAAATTCGGTAGGTACATATAAAGTGGATGCTCTGCCCTTTGACTCCTGACCCGTCCTAGATTAATATAATAAATTAGATATTATATAGATTATGATCGTTTAAAATTCCAAGAACTTTAGATCGTAAATTGTGAAATATCTCCTCCTACACTGCCGAGGTTTGATAATTAGCTGTTATCATACGTTTCGAGAATTTTACTTTTAAATAGGGATGGCGACAACACAGCATATTTGTCATCATGAAATAAAAGGGGAAAACGTGATAACGCTCCAAGAACTATTTTTAATGCATTTTAGACGTTCTGACACAGAACGCTATTTTTCTAAAGCAGTCAGACCGTTACAGTTCACAGGTTGCTATTTTTGGGCGTTCTGGCTTTTTGTGAGCCGTGATATTCACTGTAATGTAATTTATTTTAATAGGGGGTCAGATCGTCTAATGCTTAGTAAGTCTACAATTGTGTGCACTGAACTCAGCAAGGGCCCATTAGCTCCCCAAACTGTCAGTCGGAAAGCTGCTAGTAGGGGGTAGGGAATTAGATACCCGAGCATCGCCGGGTAACATTCCCTAGTATCATATATAAATCATCGCCGAAAATATATTCTCCGTATATACGAGTTCATGACATATAGATCAAAGCAGATTTATTGTTGAAAAGCTCACAAAAAAACAACTTTCAGTGACTTGTAGCCTATCATGTATTACAGGAATATGTATGCCTATTCATCTACACAATCGCGTTAGTGTCAAAATAAAAGAACAATATGGGTTTGTATTATATACATACTACCAACGTAAGGTGAAGGTCTAATATGCTACCAACGTGAAGTTTCCTTAAAAATGTCGTTAAAAGCTCCTCGGTTACACTTCTTTCAATGTTATCAACGGTGCACAGTGCCGCGACAGTGGACGAAAATCGAAAAATACAACGGACGATTTGACGTACTTCGATATTATTATTCTAAATAGGATAAGCAAAAACTCATTAGAACGCGTTATTATTACCTGGATATTTATTGCTTGCGAACCCTTTCAATTAGCTACTTTCGCACGCCGTACAATAATCACATGCTAGTTGCATTTTGTCACTCGTATTGATGTTAAATTAGGAGGTTTACGGAATGATAAAATTGGTGGTATATCTAATGAACATTTGGTTGATGGATCGTTCGCTATAATAGGGAAGTAAACCTGCTAAAATAGGTTGCAGTTTCTCAGTGCCAGGAAAATAAGTTGTACTCGGAAAGATTTTATTTTGATTTAAATTTGAAATCAATTTAGGTTTAGGTGAAAATTTCGGAGTTGGTTTTATGTGTATTGCAGTTTTTATAGTGCCTTCTGATAGTGTTAGATCAACGTCTAAGAATGTAATTTGATTTTCATATATAGTGTAGGTAACATCTAAGGGTCCGAAATTATTTAAATCTGTAAGGTAGGTAGTGAGTGTATCGTGTCCATGTGGCCAAATCAATATAATGTCATCAAAAAACTTATACTACATTAATAAATGTAAATTTTGTGTAAGAAGAAATTTATTTTATAATAACCCCATGAAGAGATTGGCATAAAAAGGTGCCATTATTGTTCCCATTGCTGTACCTTTAATTTGTAGGTAAAATTAAATCCTTAAAAGTGAAAGTATTGCTAGTGATCATATACATTTAGGCCGCCCTCCAAAATAGGCTATTTCCCTGGTTATTCATTTCTATAAAGTGGGCTACTCTCAAATAATTGAAAGGATATTTTGGATAGGTACATTGGAAGTTTATGCGCGTCTCCGTACCTAATGTTAGGTATAAATTTATGTGTTTATTAATCCTTGATATAGTGTTTATAAAATAGCCATCATCGACGCGTATGACGGCTTCAAACGTTATAGCTAGTTAATTGATGTCCTTTCACAATATAATAAAATATTGAAATGAAAGAGATGTCTGTCATATATGGGCGAATAAAATGTTAGCCACGATGTGAAGAAGGCCATAACAAAATGGAAAAAAGGCTCAATGCCGCAAAGCCGTAAAAGCGATGCTTGACGTCCATTTTCACCGTGAATAAACGACTGCTTGAATGCCTTCCAAATGGAAAACATAGCGCGCTCGAAAGATATCTCGACGTATGGGAATTACGTAACCGGGTGCTGCTTTTGCAAATGCTAAGACGACGCGGGACACATATAGAAACTGTTTTTAAGAAGATAATATTTTTCATATAGAAATGCTCTTAATGTGTTATCTAATCATCACCTATTTTGTAGAACTTCGTCTTTAAACTGACAAATAGAATATTTTACTCAGCTAACAAAAAATAAAAATATCTTTATTGAACTTTTAATGTTATTTTTCAACATAATAGTCAAAGCAACACAATTTTCATATCATAAATAGGATAGAAATGAATTTACCGCGTGAATTTTGTAGCACCCGACGTTTCGGCGACGTTGCAGCTGCCGTTGTCTAGGGTAGACTGAAAGAGTTGTCAATCCGTTGTTCCGCGGGTAGGCCGCATAGCGCTGCCGCCACTGCGTAGGTTATAACGGTGGTGGAAGGGCGGGCTCGGAGCGCGCGAATTTCGAAAATCCGTCTTGCACACAATGTTCACTGTATCCTGTCTTACGTCCTTGCGTTCGGCGTTCGGCGGTGGGAGCATTTTAAGAAGAGGGTCCCACGTAGAAGAGATTTTGTAGCCGTCGTCTCTATTGAAGTTCGGGGTTCTTATTATTTCAATGGCTTCAAGGATCATGCGAGGAAAGTAGAATTTTTCCTTGGATAGCACAATGGGATTATGAAACTGCACCCAGTGGTTACTTCCGCTATGCAATATATGTTCGCAGATTGCCGATTTTTCTCGCTGAATGTTTTTAAGAGCTTTGATATGTTATGTCAGTCGCTTGGCTATGGACCGTTTCGTTTGTCCAACGTAGGCTAAGCCGCAGCTGCATTCGACTTTATACACACCCGGGATTTGCAGTGGTATTACATCCTTTACAGGCCTCAAAACGTCGGGTACTACAAACTTCACGCGGTAAATTCGTTTTTATCCTATTTATAATATCAAACAACCGCGATAGTCTTCGAATTTTCATATCGTTTCTCCGATCCTTCGATTGCATGGAAATACCAGTTTCGATCTTTGCCGCCAAAGTACTCGTTAACGGCAGTATCATCTCTTTGTCGAACGAAGAGGTACATACATTTAAACACTTTCTTCAGGTTTAGAAAGAGGTAAGAGTCACTGGGGGCCAGATCTAGAGGTCTATACGGTGGGTGGATGAGCATCCGACATGTAAACCGGTATGCTGTTTTTCAAAAAGGGCACACCAAGGCGGATGAATCCACGCCTGTTCTCAAGGATGGCGTCGCGCAATATTCTAAGCAGATCAACATGATAACCGCTCATGATTGTGGTTTATTCAGCAAATAATCAGTTGGCTGTGTCGACTACAACTGGCGAACCCGTCACCCCAGGGAAGTTTTAACGATAATGATCATTCTGTCTCCCATGAGGTGAACGTAGAAGACTTGAGGACGAGTACAAGCCTACCATCCAACAAAGCCAACGTACCCGTCAGGGGTCAACGCCTCACGGCGAGTACTGGAAAGGAAACCAGCGGGCCACCTCGCCCCCTGACTACCAGTTTTAGCAGGATTTCTCTGTCTGGATTTTACCATCAGTATACTTCCACCTTCCCGACTGGCGACGGGTCCAAAGTCGCTTGCGCGGCCTCTACCTGCTGTACAACAGCGGTAATTCGGTGAGAATTATTGCGGACTTTGGTGTCCTTTGCCCGTCATGCCACTCGGGATCGGATGGCCAATGGGTCGTTTCAAGAGTGGCATGACAACAGCTCCATATTCACCCCCGCTACTTAGGATAAAGTTTATTTCCAAAGCCTCCAGAAACCTTCAGTAATTAGACAGTGTGCACAATAGATTGGCTGACGCCGCACGGTGCGCAAACCGTACCATAGCGCAGAAGGCAATCCACCAGGGGAAATCGATCCACCAGCCGTGAGGCCTGGGACGCGAGAGACCTTACCGGGATAGCCATCCACACGAGGAGGCTACTGAATAGGAGCTAAATCGTGAGTTGGGCTTACCCGAGATCAAAATAAATCCTGTGGACTATGCAGGAAAGCGTTCGCTACCAATTAAGTTTTAACAGTACTATACTATATTACAAATCAGTCGAGTCAACAAACTAAGGCAATCGGAGGTTGTCAATGTAAGTCCCGCACGTATGTTGTTATTACGATTATTGAATTTTTAGAGACCAAGTAATATGTCCATTATGTGTTCGAAGTATTGGCGTTTCGTTTGGCTCGAAAGACAAACATATTTTCACTAATTGTGAAAGATGTAGAACCATGTCTTTGTAGTCGCCCGGGCTCATCGCGGTAACCGCGGATTTCACAAAGACTCGCATAACTACCCGCTGACCGTGACCCGCAATGAGTACAAACCCCTGCCGGCCGACGAAAGTAAAAGCAAAACCTTTGTTGCCAACGACCCAGCAGGTATCACGATAGAGGTAGGTAGAAAGTACCTGGGTGTGTTGATACACATTCTTAACTGATTTGACCCTGACTCTTCAAAATTCTCGAAAATGACTGTACTCTAACAAAATAGTAAATAAATACATTAAAGAAAAGCTATTAGAGTCCCTACTTTCTATTGAGTTACAACTCCCTAGCCACCTCTTCGGTAAAGCATCGAGGGCGCGTAGGCGTAGAAGCGTAGAAGCGTAGCTCTCGCGTCCATTCTTCACCCGTTACTTACCATAACGAGCGTAGGCCACGGGGCGCTTACGTGCGAAGAAAAATACGCCCGCAAAAGCCGCTCGAAGAAAACATGCAAATATTGCCTTAAGAAATCATAAGAGGACGGCGCTATGGGTCGACTTTTCTGCCATCATATCAATAGCTCACGCCGAGAGCTAAAATAAGTTAAGAGGGACTTTGACCTGTAAGCGGACCGCGATTACCGATTATATAATACACGATTCATGTATAGTTAAAATATTTTATAAACACCGATTTATAACAAGGGCAATCATCAACATTATCATTTATTTACGGAAAGTACAACTAGAGCTGTCAACTACAACGGGCGAACCCGTCACCTCAGGAAGTTTTAACGAAATTTATCGTTCTGTCTTCCGTGAGGTGAGCGCAGAAGACAGAAGACAAAACAGTCCACCGTCAAGCTCCGCCACCTGCCCGTCAGAGGCCAACGCCTTACGGCGAGGCACCGGGAAAGGTACCCAGCGGGCACCCTGCCTCCTGACTACCAGTTTGGAAGGATATCTCCACCTGGAATTAACCTTCAGGATACCTCCGTCCTCCCGACTGGTTACGATTTTTTAATGACTATATAACATCACCGAATCATATTGGCTCGCGAAATATGTAAAGACAACGACAAAAAAATATTTCAATGATTGGGCAATAAAGGATGCTTGCAACGAATGCTAATTCTTTACGATAAATATTAATGAAGCCAAATTAAAAAAAATATGTAAAAAAATACAAGAAGTTCTACAAAAATGTCGTTTGGAAGGCCAAACAGACTACTTTGTAAGGTGTTATTAAAAACTCTACATATAAAATTAAGGCTTCTTGAGATGACACTAACTCAAAAACCTCGCAACAGATGTCGGTGGCCTCCAGTGTCTCCTTGATGTAAATAATTATCATTAAAACAATCCCAAATCAGCTGCTGAATTGTTTTAACAATTATTTTGAGGCTATCGGCGGAAGCACATCGTCCAATCAGTCAATTTCAGCTATTAACATTTTCATAAAAATCCGACCTAGAACCCCCGAGGGTTGTTTCTTGTCTTCAGGGATTAGGGAGGAGATTATTAAATTAGCCCAATCACTTGAGCCTAAGTCGTCGACTGACATGTGGTATATGGCCAGCCGGTTACTAAAGCCATCAACGCCTGCACTTGCAAGATATCTTTGCGCGCCATTTAATTTATGTATAGATAGCAGAAGGCACCTTTTCGGGCAAATTAAAATTACCGAAAATAATACCTACGTTTTAAAGAGGAAGTCGTGAAATCATAGAAAAATATAGACCGATATAGACCATATTAATAGCAAACATATTAATAGAAAACATAGGTAAATGACCATTATAACGGCACATTTTTGAAAATTTAATATTAAGCCTCCTTACTAAATTTTTCGAGTCTCATGACATTATTAACAGTAAACAGTTTGGTTTTCGGGCAGGACTACCGCCTGTTAATGCTAAATCGAAACTACTCCATAAGTTATTAAATGGGTTGGATGATTCAACAACAGTTATTGGTCTATTTTGAGACCTATCAAAAGCATTTGACTGCGTTATTCGACTATATTCAACTGAATGAATTAGAACACCATAGAATCAGAGACAAAGGGAATCATACCTAAAAAATAGGTATCAAAAGGCAGAAATAAATGGAACAAGAAGCCGATTATTGTAACAAAGGCTGTACCTCAGGGTTCCATTTTAGAACCATTTTTATTCTTAGTCCTGACTTGTCTGGATGTGTGTCATCAGAGAATAATGACATTACACTGTTTGTAGATGACACATCTCTTATCTTTTGTGACAATATTAAGGAATCATTAATAAATAGAGTCAGATATATGATTGATTAATTGATTTGATTTAATGCTAATGAATTACGTCTAAATATTACAAAATCATACCAATTTTGACTATTTAATAGAATTAAACGACTATTTTGAAATTGATATCACAAAAGATAATTTTTTTAGGTTTCAGAATTGACAGTAAATTACAATGGAATACGCACATCGATCAATTAGATAGTAGCTCGATATACTCTATTAAAAAATAAGAAGTATTTGTGGCTTTGCGGCAGCCAAATCAGTTTATTTTGCGTATTTTGCATCACTCATTTATGAATTATGGACCACTATTTTGAGGAAATGGCAAAACCGGTAAAAGGATAGTCCTTTTACAAAAGAGAGCATTGCATATAATGTATCAGCTAACCGCCAGGACCTCATGCAGAGAATATTTTAGTAAGGCAAGAATGATGACTATGTATTCGGCGTTCATATACCAGTGCTTAATGTGTGCCAGACAGCACCTAACAATGACCTGCAACTAATGTTGTCATGCCCGCGGTAACTCCCTTTTAGGCATACACTGAATACGACTGGCAAAGTACAAAACAGCTACTTATAGCCTAGTCAAAATTTTACTTTTAGAATCAAAACATATTACTTCTGGGCAACAGGTCTTTTCTCCCTATTTCGAGCCTCCTGAATCCAAGAATGCCGGTTGCCCAAGCGAAATAATGACTTGCAGCGAAATATCCAAGATTGCGGCCAATATGGCGCCGAAACCCGGTCGATGCTGTAAAGCCTTACTTTTACATTGAAACGCATTCAAAATGTCAAGTTGCAATTCAAAAATATACTGTAAAAAACATTGGTTAGGGTTTTTGAAGATGGCGCCCAAAAGGGCTCCAGCACCCTAATACTCAATTTTGTCGTAAAACCGAGCGTGACGTACCTCTGTACATGTTATCATACATCAGGGTATCAAAATTTTACCCCAAAACAATTTTTGAACTAAACTTTAATTCAAATTATTTCGAAAATAAAAACAAACAAACGACTTTTTTGGCAAGAAATACTAACAAAAATTAAAAAAGATTACTGTGTGTCTCCATAATTAAGGCAGTAACGTTTTTAGGGAGTACAGAGTTTTAAGCAAGGAACGTTTGCTTTTCTGAAACTGCAGTTCTATGAGTTACAAAGTTTTTTACAATGGCAAACAACATTTCCTGGTCTTAGGAATAGGATCTAGCTAGCGTCATGCAAAGTGGAACAAATTGCTCTTCGTCAGTATGTAGTAAAGTTGCAGTCATCAAGGAATGGAATAGATAGATTGGGAAGGTGAGCATTCTCCTAAACATATACCGGCCAATTTAGAAATAGATAAAATAACGTTTTACAATTTTTTATGTATCATTTCACTCTCATTGATATATATATATATATATCTATATATTATTAAGTTTTAGAAATTGTGATAAAAATAAAGATGAAATTTAAATAAATAAATAATAAAAATATGAAATAAATAATAATAACTAAAAATAACATAAAACGATATAATATTACATAAAATTGTGGAAATATTTATGTCAAAATAAGTTTTTGGAATCGCAATATCAATGTAACTAAATAGTCAAACAATTAACGAAGATAGTCATAATAATAACTGATAATTAATAAAATAGGAAACACAATCAAGCGAATGTCTTATACCCACGATTTTTAAATGCAGCATCTCCTAGAGAGAGTTATTACCAACATAATATATTAAAATTAAAAATTGACGTTAAAAATGCTATTCTGATGTTTTGGAAGGTGATCTGTTGGTAATATTATTATACCTGCTGATCTCGTTTCGCCATCAGATCGATTTTTGTGCATTGCACAAATATCCAAATTGTCTTTTTCATATAATAAATATTAACTCAGATTCTACTGCGAGTGTCTTTAATTATGTGAAGAGTAAAGTGCAGTGGGTTGTAGAGCTTACCTCATAGATTGCTCTAATAGCACTTTTTTTTGCAATGTAAACGAGATATTGTCTAGAGTAGGAGGACTAGTATTTCGAGGGACAACCAGGAGTGGAATCAGGAATAATAAAGATCGATTACTAACGTGCTTGCTAACTTTTTTAATGAAAAATACCGCCGCGACTTTAATCGCTAACTGTAGAAAGGGAACGTTTGTCCATTTCGTAGAAATGTGTTCTTAAAAAATGATCGTCTCTTCTCTCGCTCTTCTTTCCATATTACACAAGATTACTGCAAAAATATGTCGGTTTGGTATCAGTTATTCAGACTTTTATTGACATATACAGACCCATTGTGAAATTTCACAATAAAGAGTAGAAACAAACAAACAAGCTTTCAATCGCAGATGTAACACTTTACAGTAGAGAGGTAACGACTTTTATAAAATCGAGACGTTTTGTAGCAATCATGAAAGCAACTCCATTTCAATCGGCGGCTTTATCATAAAACATTAAAATGGATATTGAAATAATAAGTAAGTAAAATAACCGAAATAACTCATTTTCTACGTTTACGGTATAACGTAACATTTTTGCGTTTACTGCAAAAACGTAAAATTTCTGGGTGCTCATCATCAGTCAATTTTTAGCTAGGACAAATACAACGACAATGTAATCTCTACCAGTAAGATTTTTACTAATAGGGCTACATACATATTTTATTCAATACTTTATCTCATGTAAAATAAAAAAGGCAATAGTTCCCTTTCTGAGATTCACTTGGTAGATACTGGCAATATTACCAAGAAACAAATTTATCCGATCACGCAACCTTTAAATCTCCTGTTCCCCACTTAAGTAAGACTATCAAGATTTCTCATTATAATCACCTATTCCATCACGTGCTCAACGTAACATCTGTCAGATACTACTTTAAATTTCTTCAAAATACACTTTCATCGTAGACGTCTATCAAATCTGAATAACCGGCTGACCCAGAGTGATCGTCGTCACTGGGCCATCTTCCAAAATACATTAAATTTTATTAATCAAATTTATTATCGTTGTCTTTCTCTGTCGCCACTGTCGGCGTCCTGGAATCTCCTAGGCTTGACAAGTTGTGATATACGCCATCGGACAAGACGATATTTAAAAAACAAGTTATATATAACTCGGTATTATGACGGTATTATGACGAAACTCTCATAAACTTCAAATGTCTCAACATAGGAATTTATGATTTGACTGGTAAAAAAAACGCTTTCATAATTTTCGTAGAATACGTGTAACTTTCTATAATTATCTTATCATATCATTTATTTCGTATAAAATATAAGGTTGGCCAAAAAGTCCCTGCGTTTTTTCCTATGTAAACAAATAGCGAATTTTTCATTGGAAACAAAAACTTTATTAAACATTATATCGTTCATTTTGCTCGATTACTTTTTGCCATCTTTCGAGCAACTTCATAATCCAGCGCACAAAAAAAAACTTATCTTTCTCAGCAAAAAACTGTTCTAAGTACGAAGTGACAGCCACATCAGCAGCGAAGGTTTTACACCCAAGTTGTTTTGCAAGGGCGAAAACAGATGGTAATATTACAGTGCTAGCTCTGACGAATATGGTGGATATGGTAAGAAATCCCATCCAAATTGCATCAATTTTTGGCGAGTGGCCAAACTTGTATATGGTCTAGCGTTGTATGTCGTCTAGCGTAGAAGTGCTTTGAGCAGGTTTAATAAGCTTACTCCACGATCTTTTGTTATTGTAAACGATCCATTTTTCGTCGCCTATTATCATACGCTTCAAAAATGGTTCGTTTTCTTCACGTTTGAAGAGATAATCGCAGAAGTCAATGTCCTTCGTGGGATGATTTTTTTTGAGCTAATTTGGTACTTAAATATCGAACTTACTGAGGTATCCAAGTTGTGTTAAATGATTTACAAAGCTTTTATGATATGTTATGTTAGGACCAAATTTGATATGTTAGGACATTCGGCAATTTCTCTATTCGTTAAACGCCGACGGGGTTTAATCAATACCTTTATTTTGTCATCATCAACTTCGGTTGGCCTTCCTGGGCGTGGCATACCTGTAACATCAAAACTGTCCTGCTGAAATTTAGCAAACCAATTTTGACACTGCCATAGTTTTGAGACATCTTCTCCATACACATTTTTTTCCTTTTCGAAAGTAATATAATAAAATATGTTCTAGTGAAAACGTTCTTTTTATTTTTCCTTTTTAAAATCGACGGCGAATCTAAAATTAACAAAATCGTGCACTTTATTTTTCCAAAACACGCTCGAATTGCCAGATAACAGATGATAAAGAATTCAAGACTTGCATGCCAAATCTAATAAAACAAAAGGCGACGTATTTTTGGCCAACGCTATAATTAAGCATTTTAGATTATTATACATGTGTATTATATTGGGTGTATGCAAGTGTATTATATTATATTGTATTATATTATATTGTATTATATTGGGTGTACATTTCAGTACATATATTGGGTGTATGAAAAAAATAGCATTTTTTTTCTGATTTTTCGTTTGTTTTTTACAAAGAAAACTCTACACTATTAGGCATCAAAATATCTTCCGTTATTGACCAATACCTACTGCTACCGGCTCAATAGTTTATCGATTCCCTTGCGAAAGAATTTTTGGCTTTTCGATGCAAAGAAATTGTCAACCCATCTTTGCACTTCTTCACATGATCGAAAGCGTACACCTATTCATCGATCTAAAAATATGGTAGTCAGATGGCGCGAGGTCTGGAGAGTACGCCGGATGTCTCAGAGCTTTCCAACCAAGTCAACCAAGCCATGAAAGTTTCACGGAGAGGTTTTGTTATGTGTGGTCGGCATTATTGTAACGATTTCACTGGACATTGTCCGTAGCCAGTAAACGGGTACTTTTCATCCAATACTTCGCTCGTACGGTTCAATTGTCGACAATATAGTTCCGCCGTAACAGGTTTTTTTCGGTTGCAATAATTATATTCAATATACAAGATTCCTTTCCAATTCCACCACAAACAAAGAATTACTTTATCTGCATGTTTTTTTTGTTTAGATGTTGATGTAGAAGGTTGCTCGGGATCAACATAAGACTTCTTACGCTTTGGACTATGAAAATAAGTCCACTATTCTCCTTTCTTCTTTTACACGATGTAAAGAAATGAATAATAAATCATATGTTGATTATTATAGCCCAAACATAGAGCTACCTTAGCACAAAAGAACGCAGGAAAATATGTAGTTAAAATACATTCTTCTACACTAAAAGAAAAAAAGTTGCATTATTTTTGCATACACCCAATATTTAAAATCATTGAAACCTTAGGTATTTTTTTATAAATTATGCACAAATTCGAAAACATAGTCTTTGATAAAAACTAGGTTATAAGGTAATTAAAGAAATTATAATATGAAATAGCATAAATTATAACAATATAATGATATCTAGGTCCGAGAAAATAATATTACAAAGAATAATATGCCAATTGTCAATACGAAAGGATTTCGATCACACTTTAAATACATTATCGTTAACCAATTCTTTTATGAAATAACTAAGGTAACTGTATTCTTAGGCCCAGCAACATCGGCCAGTGCTTAGGATTTTGTGAGAGTGTCTCATACTCATGACTGACACCCATTTACTTTTGTTGCGACACATTCCAAACTCCGGCGATGATGTCTTTATAGGTTTTTTTAAGGATTTAGGTTTTAAAATAACATTTTTATTCACTTTTTTGATAATTTTGCTGAATTGATTAAAGAGTCTGTAAGAAATATAATAATAGACATAACGACAACATTAATTCAGAATTAAGTCAGTGACTGCATAAGGTGAAACTGCATGAAAAAAAGGCTTCTTGCCTAGTGAAAAAATTCTAAGACCATTGAACAATGAACATATCAGTAAAAGAGCTGAGTAACCATATCATAGTAGAATCGTATCGCAGGAGCTTGCGCTTGGCATCTAGAAGCTCGCAGAAGAGGATGCGTCACTGTTTCCTGTGGTATTCGGGATACACGTACTCACCAGCGCAGCTGATGCCGCATCAGATATGACTTTATACCATGGATTTTAGCCCTGTATACGACTCTGTGTTTCTGATGCGGTTCGACCAATGAATGTGTACGATCTTCCGAAGGCGCTGCAAATCTAATTTGTAGAGTGTGCGAATTCGTATTCGATATAAGGAACACGTGTCTGCGGAATATAGGATATTCGATAGTATTTTATTTATTTATTTATTTTATTTATTTTATTTTATATATACATTCAAATGCATGAGCACAACAGAACATGAATTGACAATTTATAAAATGACGATGTATGCTTTTAAAGTTATATACGCATCTGTCTGAGCCCAGGTTACATAGCGCATACATTAAACGCAAATGAGTATCTTTCAATTATGCTAAGCAAAGAGCAGCCGAGCCCGCCTTGCTAGGCACCCCTGTGTTAAGGCAAGCTCACTTCGGAAGTCCCACTAGAGTGCCCCGCTGTGTCAAAGAAAGATCTAAGATAAAAATTTTAAATTATTTTTATTTTAATTTATAATCATTTTTTTTTTTAATTTTTATTTCTATTTTTCAGTATTTTAACCAATTATCTAAACCGCAGATTAAAATCTACAAGCGCTAATCCCCTCTTTTGCCGTATAGAGGTGACTGTTGCATCGTATTCATATGCATATGTATAATCGCCATATATAGAGAAATGTCTTGTGATCGGAAAACCTTGGACCAGAGTAGCAGTAAAACATCCCAGAAGGCATCAAAATATGGTTTCTCACTGATGTTTGACTTTTTAATCTGGTAAGACTGAAGGCGCGAAAGAACCAAAGTTTCCTGTGACAAATGTCATTTTTTTTGTTTCTTAACGAATTTCAAGCTGCGCTACAAAGGCTGATAATTGGGCTTGAGAAGTCATGTAGAAAATTCGGTCTCAAGATCAACATTATTAAGAACGAAGTTATGCCCATTGGCACAAATGATAAACCTCTTCAAATTTGTATTGTCCAAGATAGGGTATAAGCCGGATAGTTGCCTTAGTCGGATACCTGCCTTGGTTTTGAATACACAATGTTAGGGACGTTGGTGGCGTTAGCCTTTTACTATAAGTAGAAGTGCCCCTCCCGCAGGTCTCAGGGCTATGTAAGCCGTCGGAGTAGGCGCACGCGTTTTTTCCGTGTGAGCAAAATCTTCCGCGGCGATACTTTGACGGGCGTTGAAATTATATTGGTGAGTAATTTCTATCGAATATTTTTATTACTGATTGTGGTTTCAGTCAGCTTTTTGTTTCCTTGCATGAAACATTTGTTTCTTTGCATGGGGAGCTAATAGGCCCTTGCTGAGTTGGCCACGAAGACCCATTTGTCGGTCGGTCACACTCACGGGTCAACATCCATCCGGCGGCCTCCACGCATGAAGCGCGAGCCCGGGTTGGACTCTGGCCTGAGGGCTAGTTTTGGACTGCGCACCGTGCGGCGTAAGCCAATCGATTGTGCATTCTGACTAACAGTCGGGGGAGTCTGAAAACAGTGCTGTTTCCTATAGAGCGGGGGTGCTTGTTGACCTTACAGCGACTGCTCTTGAAACGACTATCACCTACCCGATTCCGGGTAAACAGCCGGGCAAAGCATGCCGTGGTCCGCGATAGATTCGGTTGCCACCGTCTCACCGCTACGTTAGGAAAAGGACCGCGCAAGCGACCTCGAACTCGTAACCAGTCGGGAGACCGGAGTAATCTGGTCGCAACTGGAAGTAAAGGCGAAAGTGTCAGCCCGCTGGGTAACATACCTGGCTATCTCGCGGATAATTCGTTGGCCTCTTACGGGCATGTGGCGGAGCTTGACGGTGGACTGTTGTCCTAAGTCTTCTGCGCTCTAGATAGAACGATAAATTTTGTTAAAACTTTCTGAGGTGACGGGTTCGCCCGTTGCAGTTGACAACTCTAGTTGTTTCTTTGCATGCATTAGACTTTAAATTACACTGCTTACTACGTTTTATTGTTGAATAGTTTTAAATATTTCGCAAATAAAAAAGGCAAGTATGCGTATCAAAAAGGATAGTCGCCCTATTTACTTAAAGTCTAAGATAAAATTGTTCAGAAGATGGATAAAGAAGGGAAAATTAAGAAAACAAACGAAATAACGGAAATACATTAGGAAAGCGAAAAAAATAGATTTCAAGACAGTGTAAAACCAATTAGATAGTAGCAAGAAAAGCATTGTGAAGATAAAGAGGGCAAACGCAAAAAAATAAAAAGACAAAAATAGGAAGAGCTTTAAGGAAGAGAAGAATTCAAATTTACAGTTCTGAGAGTGAAAATAAAAAAAATATTATAAGTTCAAAAGCATTTTTAAAGTTAGGCTACTATCCGCTACAGTAGGCGACTATCCCATTTTTAAGAGGACAAATAAAACAGGATTTAGTCAAAGCCAATAATAATTATGTTTACTAAAATAGGCTACTATAAAAGATCAAAGACCTATCTTTCGATATACATGTTGCATTAATCTTAGTAGGTATATATTTTTAAATAATAGAGCTTTTTTGAAAAGTGGGGCAACTATTCGGCTTTTACCCTATCCTGTGTAGAAGATAAAGTATCTGAAAAGCGCAGTAAGGTTAACGCTTGCGTAAGTTGCCAGTAAGGTTGCGCCATTGACGCTGAAATTAATGGCAGGATTGGCGCTGCTTCGGCAAAATTAGATCCATGGCTTTGATGCGATTATCGACGAGCTATCGCAGATAACTTTGTTTGTTTTTTTTATAACAAAGTGCTGGTTAAAAAGTATGAAAAAGAGATTGCGAAAGACTGGGGCGAGATAATCCTGTTTAATTAAAATATTTATCATACAACGCCATTAGTTATTTTCCGTTCTCTTCCGGCATGATGCTGTTTAAGTAACTTTTCCCTTCAATAGATTATTAGAGTAACAAAATTACAGAAAGACCTAGTCTATACGTTATATTTCGAGTAATTATGGTAAAAGCTTACAGAGTCACATTTCATTTTAGTCATCTAAATATTGAATAAATTCCAGGCATTTTTTTTCATTTCTGCCTAAATATGCTTTAAGGAGATACAACAGTCGCTCCAATTGAAGAAAGAAGGGACAGGGGGATTACACTTTATTCAGAGGAATAAATTGTTGTTTTTTTTGCCCCCCTTATTAAGATAATGCGATTTCTTCATTCGAGTTCATTATTCTTTCTTCTCTCTCTCTCTTTCAATCCGAGAGGGGGTACGGATTGACTTCTTTTATCTCTTTTGAAGTCGTTCCTCTTATTTGAAAGGGTGCTCTTGCGACTAATTTTAACTGACATGAAATAAAAGACAGCTGCTAAAAACCTGGTGGTGAAAACTGACTGAAAAACAAATTTTTGGCAAATTAGACTTGTCAATACGTTTAATTTTAGTGACTGTCTATTGAGATATGCTATCATCAAAGCTTCGATGCTTCAAAGTTCTTTATTATGTTATAATATGTCGATTTACAACATAAAAATAACACATTTTTTGCTAAGTACAACAGCATATCTATTTATATAATCTAGAACCATACCACTTGTTAGAAACATAAAGAAAAAACTTTTGGCAGACTAATGGCAGACTAATGTAATATTTTGTATGGAGAGTGCATATAAAACGTAACAACATTTAGCATTCTACTCGCTATTAAAATCTACTACATTATTAAAATCTACTCGCTAAAATACAGATATCGACAATAAAAATAGGATAATATAAAATCAATATTAGTCAAAATAATTGAAAACAATACATACAATTTTTAAAGTAATAATAATAAAATCGGAATAGATTAAAACGAATTTACCGTATGAAATTCGTTTCTATCCTATCTATAATGTCAAAAAACCTCGATACTCTTCGATTTCATATTACGGAATAGATTAAGTCCGAATTGAAATAAAAAAATGTTCAAACGGTCAAAAATTATATTATAATAGTGTAAAATTAATTACTTATAAAATTAAATTACTTTTACACTTTCTTTTAATATTTGTCAAAATTAACAAAGTCTTCGAGCGAGCATTTTCTAAAAGGAACTCATTTAGCAAATTTTGGAATAAACCTTCCACCTGAATTATTTTGAAACTTTCCGGTAGCCTATTGAAATAAAATGGCCCGGAATATTTTCTTATGTTTTATAATGTGTAATATAACGTCTAATAATGTAATAATATTTTATAACGTTGGTGTTTAGTTGTGTTTAGTTGAATGCATCATCATTGCTGGTTGTGTTTGGTTCACTATTGATATTGCATGTAGTCTCTGCAGCGTTGTTACGACGAAATTTTCGATCAATAACTAACGAAAGAAAGGCAAATAACAAATTTTGAAAATAAAACACTGATTTTATTTTAGTTCAAATTGGGAAGTATGAAAAAAACTGAGGGGTTGGACCTCATCATAACAGACTAGTATTTGTAACTGGATCGCAGGCTGGATGACCCGGATGCTGCATCATTTGTGGGTATCCATAGTGATGAGTTCACTGTGTGAAAATGGGCTACGATGAGAGGACGGCGACTAACGAGCTCTATGACAGAGGTAGTCGGCGCAGCGGCGCCGCGTTGAGGAAAACTCTAGGCGTCGAGTGAAAAGTGTCAACTCCATTGTCGCTGTAAACCATGTTGGAGCACAATTAACGTCAGTCATGGAGTAGAAGTCTACCCTACGAGGTATAAAACAAAGTTTAATCCAGGAACAATGGGAGAACAGATTCTGCGACCATATAACCTCAGTGCTATTTGGAAATTTGGCATATAAGGACGGGCTTTTTTGAGATATTGTAGTTCTGGGGTATGGGTTCGACCCTACTTTTTTTTAGTTTTAGGAATAAATTAAAATTTGGTTCTTTTTTAACGAAGACTATATTTCTTACCAAAACAAAATTAAAAATAGATTTAACATGTTATATAGTGATATTTCAATAGGTGATTCTGTACATAAAACTATAAAAGACAATAGTTTTTTTTTGATTACGCATTTTTTCTGAAAATATATTATATATTTCTGCATATTTGGAGATTTATTTTGTACAATATATTATTCTACACAAAAAACCTAGTTGAAAGACGTCTGCATGTTTTTTTAAAATTTAATTATTGGATAATGAGAAAAACCACTTTTTATGTTCAACTTTCGCATATTTGTATTTTTTTCTTTGTGGCAACAACCTAAATCCAATAAAGTATTAGACAATGACATGTTTTTGGATGTTGGGTAGAAAAACATCTGCTTATATCATGCTTATCTCTAAAACATGCCTTTTCAGAAATAGGTAAAAAAAACATGGTTAGTACAGGATCATGACATGGTTAGACATGGAAAAAATATAACATGGTAATCAGGAAATCATGGAAATGATGATATCAGAAAAATATACTGGTATGTTAATAATAGTGAGAAATTACGGATAATATCGTAAGATTTTCTGGCAGGCTGTATTTTTTTTCTAAACATTTTTATTAATAATTGCTAGTAACGCTCTATTTAAAACAAAATAATATTCACATATCCCTACCTACAGAATGAGTTTTGTTTAACCGGCATCTTTGAAGGGAGTGAATTAGTACGAGCAAACAAGCAATTTTTGATAAATAATTGTGAGAAAATAAAAAACCTCTTATTTTCAAAAACCTTTTTTTTAACTTTCTTCAAATTTTAATTAAAAAAAAAACAAAAAATCTTCTTGTTTCAAAGACATTTTCTTTTGTTTTTTCCATTTTTTTATTGTGTTACATAGTAATAAATGGAGTAACAATTAAAAAGTAAAAAGGGATTTTTAAAAACAAGCTTTACTTTCCACCAGGGCGTTCCAGTGGCAATCTCCCGACCCCATCTTCAGACCCTCGTCATCACGTGTAATTGAAATTACTCATGACAACGAATCAAACGAGCCCAAACTCGACTATCTTAGCACTTTCCATTAGGAAGTTCCAGTGGCAATCTCACGACTCCATCTTCAGACCCTCGTTATCATTTGTACTGGAAAGTATTTAAGACAGCAAAACAAATGAGCACAAACTCGACTATCTTAGTACTTATATCAGGGAGTTCCAGTGGCAACCTTGCGGCTCCATCTTCAGACCCTCGTCATCATGGTTAATGGAAAGTACCATTTGCCATCAGGGAGTTCCAGTCCCTACATAACGGCTCCATCATCAAATCAGCTCGGTGATACCATAATATTAAGTTGTCACCGAACTTACATAAGTATGCCAAATTTCAGCTCGAGCGGATACTAGCAAGTGGGTGAAAATGATTTGTAAATTTTGAAACGTACAACTTACATACAAACATTGCAAGGTAATATAAATAAGAACCGTATGAGAAAAATAAACATTATTATTAAAAAAAACACGCTCCTAACAAAAAATATTACTACCTATTTACAAGTAAAAAAGTACTACAAATGATTCCAGAAGCTAACGGAAAATCGGGTACCTCAATGAAATATATATTTTTGAATAGCTTAGTCCTTCAGGATAATGGTTGATTATGGGCAAAAATCGCTCAATACAAGGGAAGGGGGTCAAATCGCTCTCATCAATTTTATTTATACTAATAAACACTAAATTACACCAAGCGACCAGAAATGGTACTAATGTAAAAAGATACTTCGAAAGAGTACCTACAAATGAGTATAGAGGGCGTTAAATTTTATATAATTATTTGAGGTTTCAATCAAATGTCATTAAGATAATGAAAGGTGCATTTCATCAATGTATCAAATATAAAGAAGATATTTAATAAAATCAGTCTTATTTTGTTGTTACGTTCAATACTTTACTCGTCCTCTCTACCTTGTTAAATAAAGTAATAAGCTAGCCCAGTGGCGCAGGTTTAATTTCCGTGGTAGGTTTTTGGGCCAAAGGTTGAGATTTTCGCAATAGCTAAGCGGCTTACCGTTACAAGATATTAATTACGCAAATTAAATCTCCCGAAAATTTTATGAAGCCAATTTAGCAATTCGCCCTCGCTGGCAACAAGGGAAAATATAATGAAATTTTGCGGTTCTACCGTATGTGATTATTGCCCCAATTTATTTATTGTATTTATGAAACATGTGATTATTTGATTACTTCTCGTATACAATCTCTTTGTTGACTACTTCTCGAAGGCTTATTGTAGTATATATAGTAAATCGACTCGGCGGCGCTTGCAAGTTTAATAGTTTGAGTACCTCATTGTTATTCAGGAAAGCTGCGCTAAAATTCATGCCATGACAATGGTTAGGTATTGACGTTATAGGAGTCGTAGCACCTCAAAAAGCGTAAGAAAAAAAGCAGTCGTGAAACGAACGATCAAAAGAGCATTTGAGTGGTTGTCTTGATGACATTTTATAACTTAGGGTGATCTGAAGTATGACGAATCCAGACTTTATATAAAATATTCGTTTAAAAATATTCAAAAATATATTTATTGGCCATTAAAAGTTTTATGGTTATGGGGCAAGATTCTGCTAAAAGATTGCAATACCATTTTATAAATAGGAATTTTTGTTTCGTTTTTTTTGAGTTCCAAGGACAATGTTGTTCGAATATATAGACTATTTACGTAGGTACCTATATTTATTAATTGTAATTTTATTGTATGAGTAAGGAATGTAAATGAAACTCGAACAACCTGTTCCAAGTGGTATGGCGAGGATTCTGCAGGATTTATAATCTTATCTAATAGTCTAACATAATGAATGATTACCTATTCTAAAATATACTAAAATAATTATATACTAAAATAATATACTAAAATAATTACTAAAAATAAAAAATCGTAGGACTCTAACGATAAGGAAACTCACCGGATTTATACTGAAATTTCTTCCAATGATAATTTACGTGATGAAGAAGAAACAAAGATGATAGATATCCATATTAAATTCAAATTAATTTATTGATTTCAAATTGTTTGTTGTTACAATACACAAAAATCTAAACCTAACTAGGCTGCCGCCTGTTCCAATGTAGATAATTTATTTTAATTATAATCAACAGATAGTACATATCAACAGATTCGAGTATGATCCATGGACACATGAATCATTAAAATCTGCAAGAATCTCATGGATTCCGTACTCATGCATTCCAAAAAGTAATTACAGCTAATACATAATATCAAAATAATTAAAATAACCAATAATATATCTATCTAAGTTCATGTAGAAGTTTTAATAGGGAATATTTTATTTTTTGAAAATTTATACATACACTGTTTCACACATTTCTGTGGATACTTTTATAATATCATGCTTTCACTCGATTTAAGTGTAGTAGTACTAGTAGTTACTAGTAATTTGCTTGCAGCGTAGAAGCTAAAAACTGCGTAATTAAGTAAGGTAACTGTTGATTATTAGCCGATCATCAATCACCTTCCTTTTCCCTCGGCGGAAATGAGGGTTGCGTTACCGGCGAAAGGGCGAAGAGGGACTGCTCGCTGAAATCGATCCTATTTGGCGATTCATTAATCACATCCGCAATTTCTTGCTACTAATTAATTACGACACAAACTCATGATAACCTGATAAACAAGCGTCAATTGTTGGAGGATGCATTGTTGACGAATTCTAAACTGGCGCCTTTGGGATGAGGCTCGAGCCTCATTATCGGCCGTCGATAATAACCTATTAGCACCTATTAATACCTGCATATGGTTTCAATACTACAGATAATAATCATGACATAATCATAATAGTTTAACCCGTTGGACGCCAACAGTGCATATAGGCACTTTGCGTCGTTTGGTAGATCCGCGCGTAACCGTTTCGGCCGGACCCCATATAAATTATATAAATATATAATATACACGACTAACAAGATTAATTACTAGGTAACAAGAGCGAATTCATGAAAAACGATGTTGACAGTATTTATTTACAAAATCGGCCAAAAATTTGCGGCGCAGGTTTTTGCGCGCGAAGGTTGGCTTTCAAGCGGATAAAATTCACTAATTCAACCAAGCCGCACTCACACGTCACTCATGTGTAAAATCACCCACCCGACCTTAAGTCAAGGGAGTCAAAATCAACGTCCCAACTTCACAAAATTTTATTATGCGCCAATAAAATTAAGATTTTGCCTCACGATAATTCCCGGAAAGCTAGAAATCGTTTTATTCATTTTGTTTTACATCCAAATGGAGGGAATTGAAGCTTGGTCCTTTTTTCATAGCGGGCTTTACACGTGGCACCACAAAGCCTGCAAATTTTCTTTTTTTTTAATTTTTCACAAATAATTCGGAGACTGTTTATTCTACATAGAAAAAAATCATTAAATGTATGTATTATAATATATACAATTACATTTATATATTATATGTAATATATACATAAATCATAATTGCACACGATTTTATAAATTTATTTTATTTGGGGTGGAGATTATAATAATATTAGAAATAAGTAGTAAAATATAGCAATAGCAATTCGGTAAACGCAGAGGAAATATTCATCGTACAAAACGATGCTTACGAATTATATGTGGAATTCCAAAGACTGACAGCTGCAAACCATTGTTTAAAAAGGAGTTTGTGCTAACGTTTATATCGATATACATCTTCGAAACCTGCAAATTTGTAAGAAACCACAATCAGTATGTCAAAATAAACAATGTTGAACACGGCTATAACACGAGAAATAAACATGAGCTACAAGCGCCGAAGCCAAATTAACTCTATTTAAAAAAGGAATGTTATACAATTCAATAAAAAAACCAAAACCAGCTACCTGCAAATATCAAAGAATTAAAATGAAAAGGGTTTACTGCTGCGTTGAAAAAATTGCTTATCGAAAAAAGCTTTTACATGTTAAACGAATATTTCTCCTAATTGGGGGCATCCATATATTTTTTTTTTTAATAATTCAATTAGAACTTTTGATTATTCCTTGTTTTTTTTCTTTATTTTTTATATTATTAGTGAATTATTTTCATTAATTGTCTTCTACTGTTAGTTCTACTTATCCGGTCTGTTTAGATTTTTTCATGTTATATATTTTTGTCGCAACGTCGCGGAAACGTCGGGTGTTACAAACTTCATGCGGAAAATTCGTTTAATCCTATTTATAGTAAAATATAGGTTTTCTTTATATACCTAACCAAGAAGCCTATCAATTTTCCGAAAAGATATAGTGAACAATAAATATTGTTTCAATAATAATGTTTAATTTTTAAATCTGTCTGCTAGGCAAGAAGAAGCCTTTTATTGAAGCTTAGAAAAACTAAATCAAAGATTAACAATTCCACCAGTAATAATCGATATCAAAAAAGTGAATTTATTAAAAAATCGATACGGCCTGGCAACGGTCATGAAATCAATAACAATATGTACAGGTGAATTAACGGAGCTTAGCGGTATTTTTTGCTGGACGTCCATTTTATTCCTCTTCCTCTTCATGGAAGGCCTCCTCGTCGATACCTATTCATTCGTCGTATCCTGTTTGTGGGTTTTCTTTCATGGTATTCGTGCACAAAGCATTTTTGCATTTTTTAATAAGCACTTTTTAATAATCATTCGAGTTGCCATAAAATCGCTCGTGTTTCTCTACAAAATATAGCCCTCAAAATACACAATAACAGTAACAATTCTTATTTTATATATTCATAACATTCTTATTTTAATTATAACGTATATGTGAAGTGTTTGTAATAGTAGAAATATATATTTCTGCATTAATACAACTTGTTATGTTTTTAGAGCAATTTATTAACGGTAAACTTGTTTTATAATACGGCCGTTCGCCGCCGATTGAAATGGCAAAAGATGCTTTATGATTGCTGCAAAAATCACGATTTTATGACATCTTTACTTTCTGTATTCCAGCTGCTATTAAAAAGACCATTAAAAAACACATTTCCACGAAAGTGATAAATGTATATTTTCTGCAGTTATCGATTATTTTTTTATTGCCTTATTTTGGAGAGCCTAAACGGAAACTAGAGTAGGTGTAGTCTCACGAATAACTAGTCAGACCCTCTTATTCGTCAGATTTTTTGCCTTCGATAGAAAACTTTCCGTTATTGTTATCTCGCAGGTATTTATCACGTGCTTTTCATATTGTTACAGTATTCTCTACGCCGATATTGTGGGATTTACCGCGATATCGTCTACTTACTCTGCTCAAGATCTGGTGGCTATCCTTAACGAATTATTCGCGAGATTTGACAGGCTTGCAGAGGTAAGATTTGATTTTTTATAGCTCATAATCTTAACCCTTGGAGTAAATGGGTATTTTCATGGATGCATCTGTCTCTTTTGCAGGATTTTCAGCGACATTGACCTTAAAGTACTATAACTACGAAACTACTACACCAATCATAAAAAGAACAACTGCACAATGATTGCATTGAAATTTCGAATATAGAATATTGAAATATCATTTTGTAAAACAATTAGATAATTATGAGTAAATATGAGAACGTCAAAGAAGTGAAAAAAAAGCGGAACCAGATCTGGTCGTATCATACTCAACGGATAATTGTTTCAGAACCAGATTTGGTCGTATCATACTCAAGGGGTTAATTGACTACGCTCAAGTCCAAATACACAGATATGGTCGTATGCGTCACTGAAGTCACTGAAAGCGTCTACCATGCTTTGGGAGGGGGTTAAGGAGGGGCCTCGTTGGCCACTTTGACCGCGGCTTGTTCTTTTTCTTCTCCACGGGCGGGCCGCTGCGGAGTCGTCGCCTGTGCCGTCTGGCTCTTCAACGGTTTTGGTTTTGGTGGGAGCTGGAACAGCTGTGGGGCGAAGGTGGACTGGGGCTTTGTTTGCGGCGGTGGTTACCTCCACAGCAACGGTCGAGAAAGCGGAGAGGCAATGATCGCTGCACACGGTGAGGCAGTGGCTGCGGCTCAAGATAGGGTAGCAGTCGCCGCTCTCGGGGTATCCTGCTACTGCCACGTCGACTGGCGGACTTCCAATAGAAAGCAGGGACATACCCGGACCTGTTTGCCAGGTGACCTTGCAAGTTGCCCGGAGGGTCTTCGGACGAGGGCACATTTTGGCCGCGTGCTATTTCCTGCAGTACACGCAGATGGATACTGTGCCAGAATTTCTGGCAGTGGTGGCACTGCTTTGGCCCTTTTCGTCCTTACCAGGCTTTCACTTTCATGGAGCATACCTCCGCTACATTCGCGCCAGTGCTCGATATATATAACATGTATATGATAATGACTTCTTCCGACGTAGCTGCCTTTAAAGCCGTTATTGGCTAGTCCGAAAATGACCTTCTCCTGTGTTGTGGTTTCGGGGCGGTGACGTATAAGAGTACCACGCGACCGTACCGCCCAAAAAGAGGACGATGCGGTAGTCAGCGTCGTTAGCCGGGCGAAATTGAAGGCAACCGCTCCCAATTGGCGGGGCGTCACGTCGGGCACAGCTTAGAGTGTAGGGCCTTTGCGTGGTTCGGCCACCTTTAGAGTTTTATATATACTCCGTAGTGTCGGTAATAGGCAGCTACTTTGAGGGACTCCAGTCGCGATTGGGCGCGTTGAATAGTGGTTTCGGAGTTTGTTCGAAGCTGTAGTCTGGGTTGCTTTGACGCTTAAAGCGGAAGCCCTCGTGCCAGACTCGATCCATTGCTTTCTCTATATCGAGGAAGATGTATTGATGCTTGTTGTATAGCTCAGTTAGGCGGTGTACTACACGTGTCAGTTGTAGCGTTGTGGAGTGCCCGGCGTGGAAACCGAACTTCTCAGGGCGCGGTGACAGGTGTGAGGTGAGTCTCTTGATGACAGCAGTGAAACGGGCCGGTAGCTGTCTGGTTGACACAGATCCTTGCAGGGTCCCGTAAGCATGATCACTCTTGCTATCTTCCACTTTTCCATGAAAGTGCCCGTGTCAAATACAGGACTTAAGCACTCCCGCGATTACTAGTCAGGGTCTTCGAACTCACGTGGTTCAAATGTTTCATTCAGATGGTCTGCAAAGAGAGTCGCTCGGTCTTCAGCGATGCAGCGGAGAGTACCCTTCAGGACGTTTAGCGGCGCGATGTCGTTGGCCGCTAACAGACCAATCAGAATTTCTCTCCCTGAGTCCCTTTTTTCGCGTGTTTTACGTTTTGTATGGATCCATAATGCTGTGCGCTATATACGCGGATGCGCTTTCTCATCTTCTTTTCCTTTTAGGGCCCTTTTGTCGATTCTTTCTTAATATTGGGAGCCGTTAAACGAAATAGGCTCCAATTAATTTTGGCATACCTATGTCCTTTGTGAATACTAATCAGCATTGGGTGAAAAACACATTCAGTTGAGGTACATCATCATGCATAATATTAAAATCTGATATAATATGCTACCAACAAAATTCCAGCGCTGCACTAAACTTCTTTTAGCGAACAGGTCTTTTAATAAGTAGGTACATAGAATGTACGTGCATACATCGTACGTACGAATGTACTTCACTCATCCATAATAAATAAGGTTCTGGACAGCGGAGTTAATTATCATGCCTAACACACATTATTTAATCGTGTCTCGAAGGCGGCGGGTAAGAATGAATTGAATATATGGCATTAAGCTCGCGTATAATTTAATGTCACTCGCTAGTATGTAATGCGGATTAGCGTAATTATCCGTGTTGCGAAGTTGCGTCTGTAACTACCTACTCAACTCCACGCTCCAGTGGCTTTCACAAAACACCCGCATTCATTAAACCATTCGACGGATGAACATCGTTCAGCGACACAGATCAGGAAAAATGTGTCTACCAACTCAGATGAGTCAAGTTATGACTTTTATTTAGCGGCCGATATATCGAACTTTCATATTATTATGACATCGAATTATATCAATACTGATGCAATACTGATGCTATACTGCTATGCTTAAGTGTTATGGCTTTATTATTTGTTTATGCTTCTTAAATGCAAGAAATTTACATTGGAATATTTAAAAAATTAAGTTTATCTAGAAATAAAGCTTATTATAAATTTAATTATATTATCAGACGTTATATGGATACAAAAAATATTACAGTATAAAATATATATTTTAGGTACCTACTCATAGACACATATTTCTCGGCAGATTCGTAAATACTAGCTTTCATATTGGTCAAACCTGTAAGAGCTTTTTAACAAATATATTTCTTTAGTTCGGTCTTAAACTAAGATCCATCTTTAATTTTAGGAATATTGTTAGGTAAGTTATTAAAACATTTAAACCAAGATATTTTGCGCTATTTTAAAAGTTTCAAGTTCGCCGATAGATTTCATAGGCATGATTTAGCCGATTTCGTATGAAACGGGAGTGGTTGCGAGTAATAACTTCTTCCTTTTTATCAAAGAAATCTAAGATGACTTCCATTGCTACGTTTTTTTGGGGTGCCCATTTCTACAAAAAGTCATTGCTAACTACGACTGTGTTGGAATCAGTATAGCTCTCACCGATCCTTTCTGCAGAATAAACAAATACTTGTATATATATTATATATGTATATATGTATATACCCTCCAAATATTTAAATATTGTATACGGTCCTAGACACCTAGGAGATATTTCGATAAATAGTGATTTTCACCACCCCGACACAAGGAATAAACCAAATCTTCACTTAAACCGACAGCGACTTAGCAAAGTCCGAAATTTTATTTACAAAAAATTGTGTTATAACGAGATTCCAAAGTTAATCAAAATCCTTGTAGAGGACTAATTTAAAAAGATAATTGTCAATAATTACGGGTAAGAAATCCAATTTATGGTATAAGGGAGTTTGAGAATTCTGAAATATTTTTTTTCATGCTGATGATTTGTAAACTTTTCAAAATAGTATTATGATAGCTGACATTCTTATGCCATTTTTTTTAACATTATTATTTTTAAAAATACGCAGGCATATTCCAGAATTTGATAATAATATATTGTTATCCTGATAATTCTACTTAGATATTGCATTTCTGTTTTAATCTCTAAATATGTCTAAAACGGTTATTCTAAATTTTAAAAACAAGACATCAACTTTAACAGTTGACTACCCGGTTGAAGATGCGGAATCATGTCAAATCCTCGGACTACTCCTTGATGAAAAGGTGTCATGGAATTTACATATGGAGCTTTTTAAGTCGAAACGAAAGTCGATTAGCCATCAGGAGGTTTATGGAGAGAACTGAGGTGATATCAGCCGCTAGTTGAATCACAGCGGTATTCTTCTATGGGGTACCGCAGGGCACATCAACAGTGTATTAACTCTCCAGAAAAGAGCCATACGTGCGATAGTGGGTAATGGTCCACGGCAGTCATGTCGTGAACACTTCCCAAAATTAGGTATATTGACCGTATATGCGATTTTGCTTAAGAAGCTCGTTGCTAATTCTATTGCAATAAAATCTCAGCAATATCCCATGAGGAATTACATCGGCATGACACCAGGAATAAAACCCATTACTTTCAACCGATCGTAGCACGTACTGCCAAGGCGACTAGTCGATACATGGTCCTCAAACTTTTTAATAAATTGCCTTATAGATTAAAGGTGTTTAAAAACATCGATATTTTCAGGAGTATCCAGGCGTATCTGCTAATAATCAATATGTTTGCGCATATAACGACATTTTAAAATATTGTGAAAACAACATCGTACCTAAAAATTTAATTTAATGTATTCTCTTTTATTGCCAATTGTTTTTATTGTAAATTGATTATGCTAATTAGAATGTTTGGAGTAATATTATATGATCTTTGTTAAATTTACTTTATATGAGCTTTGTTAAATTGAGTAACTAGCTTAATACTAATTTAATGTCATTCCTAAACAATAGTAATGGTTGTGATGGAAATAAATACTATTTACCTTAATCTTTATCTTCATTATTATACCTGACTATTTACCCATATTAGATATTTCAATTATTTGTTTGTAGGTAATATTGAATAAATAATATTACAGCCCTGAAAACTGTCATGATATTTATGTGTTAAATAATTATTATTTATTAGTTATGTTTTTAATGAATATTATTTTATATACCATTTTTTGTTGTTTGTGACGCATATAAGTATAGGAATGCATATCTACTAGAGTAAATCATTATACTGTATTGTATTGAATGTGTATTGCTACACCATGGCTAAGAGTTCGAATAGCTCATGTCTGGTGGTGAGAATCCTAATCGTGTTCGACGACGATAATAATATTGAAAAACTTATTTACTTAAATAATTACAAATACATAATCTCTTTTCTAACTCTGTTAGTATAAACTAGGTCAACATCCATTGACAAAAAGCTTTCTACTGCGGGTCGATTTTCTTTCGTTTTAGAATTATATGGTTATGAATGTTATTTTAGAATAAATTAATAGTTTAAAAAAAAACACTAAAAATACGCTTTGCGGCCAACTTTACGACGACGCGGCCAACTATACGCGCCTACTATACGACACCATTACTTGTAGTACTTTCCACGCACCATTACATCTATATTACTTGGTATGCGCACCGCTACTTCACACCAACCAAAGTTCATTCCAAGACTTTTCTAACAAGTCCAAACACAGCTATGATACGATGTTCCATCATGAAGTTCCAGTGCATATCTTCCGACCCCATCATCAGATCAGTTCGACAGTACCATATTATTGTATTGTCATCAGAACTACATACAGCTGCCTATTTTCATGACGCTACGATCCTTGAAAGATGGTTAAATTAGTTACCTTAGATTCCATTTCATAGTTACATACAGGTCGACCTAATAAAAGCGTGTTAAAAAACACGCTTTTTAATCAAATCATTTTTTATTTAACTTTTTTATTTAACTGCCACTATACATTAATTTTTCAGTGAAAATTTACCAAACTACTATAAAAGTAAATATGAAATTCTGTTCTACATTACTGTGTTGAATTATTTATATCAATTTGTTTAATTCTGACAATAAAAATGATAAAACTGAAAGACCAAAATTTTAATTAAAATAGTTTTGTGATAATAGATTAGTTATTCCGTTGGCAAATCCGATGTAAAATTTCACGCATTAAGGATTTTGTGTAAAATTAAAATTTCAATTGAATATAATTTTGTATTATCTCGTAAAAACGAAAATAATGTCGTCTTTGGCAACTGTATAAGTGGGTCAATGGCTTGCTCTTCTGAACGCAGAAAAGCGAGTAAATTATCGTTCGTGTCATATTTGTTATGAATACCGACAACTCTCTTATTAATCTGTGATCTCGGGTCTTACCGCCCAAGGAAATGCGGGGTTTATTATGCGACCAGCCATTCCGTAATTATAAATTACACTTGAAATTACATAAATAAAAGGGTAGGTTTCCAATTTCAGCCTGCTATTTTGAACTATAATACAATAAGTCCTTACTATATAAGATACTAATTGAATTCCTTTAACAAAATTGCTATGGAATTTCTTTAACAGTTACAAATGCTTACAAATCTTGTAATATGATAGGTATATGACGTTGGGTAAGATTATACTAAGATTATACAAAGTAAGAAAAAAAAAATTACACAAAGTTATACATCGAGCGTAATGGAGAATCTATTACTTAAATAAAATATTTTCAATGTTATATTATTTATCAGAATTCTGATGGAGAATACAAATTATAACGGCCGTCTCGGATGACCAAAGCCGTGGTTTCCTAGAAAGTGGTGCGACCGTATTCAGTCGTAGTCACCCAGTACTCACTCGAGTGGTGTGTTGTGCATCGGTGGTGGTGAACGGTTTCGTGCAGCTTGGGCCACAAGATCCATTTTGTTCTCGGATCGGCTCAACTCACGATTCAGCTACTATTCAGAAGCCTTCTCGAGTGGAAGGCTACCCCGGGTAAGACTCCCGTGTCTCAGGCCTCAGAGCTGGTGGACCGGTTTATCCCGGCGGGATTGCATCCCGGCGCCACTGGACGGTTTGCGCACCGGTCGGCGAAGCCAATCGGTTGTGCATTCTGACTAATTGCTGAAGCTGTCTAGAGTTTATGGAAATATACTGTTTCCTAAGCAGCGGGGCTGAATGTTGATCTATTATCATGCCACTCTTGAAATGATCTTGGGCCACTCGATCCCGTGTGGCACTACGGGCAAAGAACGCCCAGGTCCACGATAAATTCAAACTGAATTACCGCTGTAATACAACAGGTAGAGGTCGCGTAAGCGACTTCGGACCCGTAACCAGTCGGGAGGACGGTGTATCCAGAAGGTTAATTCCAGACGGAGATATCCTGCCAAAACTGGTAGTTAGGGGATGAGGCTGCCGCTGAATACCTTTCCCGGTGCCTCGTCGTAAGGCGTTGGTCTCTAACGAGTTGCTGGTGAACTAGACAGTAGATTGTTTTGTCCCCAAGTCTTCTACGCTCTATTTGGAAGATGAAGAGTCGGAAGGCGAAAAAAATGTTTAGAGGAGAGTGTGATGATTAAAAATCGTACTACTGCTGGGGCATTTCAAATTTTAGATTTTAATATAATATAATAATTCTCTTATAGTTGTATTACTTTATTACCTCGACAATTGTATTACTTTTGACGCGGAACTGTTTCGTTTTTTCCGACCATATAATTCTGATTTTAGTACCCACCTGATTTTTGAAGTGTTATTCCGACATTGTATTACAAATTTTACTTCAACTGGGCTTGTCTATAATCTTTTGATTTAATATTCTACAAGGCTTCATGCTTTTTGTCAAAATCAATTAATTGTTCGTCATTTTCGATCGTCCAAGTCACGTTTCAAGTCATAGTTTTTAACTGAATGCTCACCGCTACATGCGAAAAACGTCCGACAACAGTTAATCACCGCTACGACGGCCGTCATGCAACTAACACCACCGCTATTTGACGTTACTGTGACAGTCGGCGCTCTCTAGAAAACCTACGCCGATGGTTTGTATCAGGTATGGGCAACCTTTGACATGTTGAGGGCCAAAGTTTAGCGTGCAAATACGTTCGCGGGCCGCGTTTAAAAGTACGTAGTGCATTTTAAAGTAGTGATAATATTTTTTGCGATAGATATTAGACATGAAATAAGACGACAATGTTATTTATTATAGTACAATTTATTAAAATAACAAAATGAAATTTTAAAAAATGGTACATTATAATTAAATCTTTAAATTTGCATTTGTTACAAACTACGAAAGTTAAATACACCGAAATCAATGAGACACTTGAGCTTGAATTTGGGAAACCAATCGATCGATATTTGGATTAATTCCACAGATACGAAGACGTAAAGAATTTTCCAAATTATCGTCAGTCAGTCTTTTACGATGTGTTGATTTATTAACTTTCATCAATGAAAAGAACTGTTCGCATTTATAAGTACTACCAAACGCACAAATCAATCTTCTTGCGAATTTTCTAAGCTGCGGAAAATTGTCTTCTTCTAGGTATTTTTTGTAGAAATCGCACAACTCTACTTCTTCAAATTTGGATTTTAGGAGTGAGTTTTTTTGAATCTCGATCAACTCCATTTGTAAGTGTATTGGAGCATTTGTACATTACATTTTGTAGGAGTAGCAAATAAACTGAGACAGTCTTCCATGTTTTTGAAGTCGCTAAATCTGTTCGAAAATTGTTCCGACAGTAACTTGAGTTCTTCAGCATATTGAGCATAAGCAATATTTTCATACGCAGCGAGCGTGTTGAAATGGTAACTGTTACCAGACAGCATCTGTGACTCCCACAAGCGTAGTTTGATCTAAAACGCTTTCAAATGGCTGTACAAATCATTTACTAACTCTCCTTGTTTTTGAAGTTTCAAATTTAAATCATTCAAATAGCCTGTAAGATCGACCAGAAATGCTAAGTCACATATCCATTTTGGGTCACTTAATTCAGATAGTGGTTTATCTTTTATTTTCATAAAGTCTGCTATCTCATTTCTAAGCTCGTAAAACCGTTTTAACATATTTCCTTTGCTCAGCCATCTGACTTTACAATAATATGTTACGTCGTTATATTCAGCTGATAGGTATTTCATCCAAAAACGCCTTGAACTGACGATGGTTAAGCCCTCGGGATCGAATAAAGTTGATGGGTTTTACTACCACATTCATAACACTCTGGAGTCGAATGGACTTAGAACACAAGTTCTGTTGGTGGATAATGCAATGAAGGACTATCAAATCATCTTTTTGCACATTTAATTCTGTTGCTTTTTCATTCAAAATTTCGATGAAACCTTTACGTAAGCCGTCCATAGAAGGTGCACCATCAGTGCATACTCCAATTAATTTTGACCATGACAAGCCAAAACTTGTGAATACCTTTTGAACTTCAATAAAAATATCCTCTCCTGTAGTGGTTCCTTTTAGCGGCTGTAAAGCAAGCAATTCCTCAGTAACAGTGAACTAATTATCAACACCTCGAATAAATATAGCCAGTTGAGCTGTGTCAGACAAATCGGTGCTCTCGTCTAATGCTATGGAAAATGATCCAAAACCAGCCATACGGTCAGTCAATGTTGTTTTTATATCATTAGCCATCATTTCTATACGTCGAACAACAGTTCGTCTTGACAAACTAATTTTTTCAAATTCATTTTTCTTTTCAGGACACAAAATATTGCAAACTTCAAACATACACTCCTTGATAAATTCTCCTTCGGCAAATGGTTTTAATGACTTTGCCAATTTTGAGCTAACTATAAAACTAGCTTTCACAACATTATCAAGCTGTGTTCTTTGTTTATGAAACATTTGTTGCTGTTTTTCCAAATTTGCGGTAAGCTTGTGGATTTTGTCTGTTCTTAATTGTCCTGTCAGTGAGTGCAGCGTAGCATGCTTAGTTGAGTAATGCCTCTTTATATTGAATTCTTCCATTACTGAAATGGATTCATTACACAGCAAACAAATAGGCTTACCATTGTGCAAGATAAAAAAGAATTTTTCAGTCCATTTTTCTTGAAACTGGCGACCCCCTGTATCTACTTTTCGTTTCTTTCCACCAGACATAATTTTTGTTTACTTTTCGTTCAATAAACTTAATAACAAACTAAGTTAGTAACCACTCAAGATGCACACAAAGTCACAAAGCAAGTTGACGGCTCGAGTAGTTCGCTAGGATATCGTTTGTCCAAGTTATCACCTCGGTAGCTCAAATAGAACTGAACTAACGTTTGAGCCATCCACCCGCTTATATAAGCAAAATGAAGGGCGTTAACGCTCTCGCCGTTCACACGTTCAAACCGGCGTTCACACGTTCAAACCTGCGCCTCGCACTAGCGGCGGGAGGCGCAGGTTGTTGTTACGCAGTTTATTATGTCCGATTATTATGGCGATTATCAAAGAGTGAGGCGGCAAACATCAAAGGATTTGATGTTTGCCGCCTCACTGTCACTGTCGTGAGTATAAATACCTAATGTAATATTTTTTTTATTGGGTTTTCAAAATGTCTCGTGGGCCGGATCATATCTTACAGCGGGCCGGATCCGGGCCGGATCCCATACATGGTTTATATAGACAACGTTTTGGTGACGTCACCCAACGCTACATTACGACCGCTAGATAAAGGCACCGCTTTTTCAGGAAACCAAACCTTTATTGCCTCCTGGCAATAACCAACATCTAATTTTATACAATAAATGTGATTTATTAGCGAATAACACGTGGAGAAATTATGTCTACTACCTTTTAATTTAAAAACCTAATAAATGCGCAGAAGAAGGAAGTTGATGAGAAAAGGTAAAGAAAATGGATAAGGAACTGATTGTCTATATATGAGAGAAGTAATTCTTAAAATGTCGAGTTTACAAGGATGCTGCAGTAAGTGATTACCGTACATCGACTAGAGGCTATACCACGCCTTACAGCGTGGACGGTAAATCGAGATTAATCAACGTGGACGGTAATCGATATTAATCGGTAATCGAATTATACTAACCGATAAATCAAAGCTCAAGGTCATTAGAGTATAATGCCTCAAAAGGCTTTAAAAGTAATAAAGATATAACGCAAAAAAAAGAAGGATTTAACGCGAAATAAGAGGAAAAGAGTTTGATCCATTTTTCCTTTGACGTATTCGCAACCCTTTTTGTTTTACTTTTTTTTATTTTACAAAATAAGCCAGTTGGTATATGCCTACTCTTGGTATAGCCAAATTCATTTTACATCATTATGTGGTATAATTCATTTTTATATAGGTTGACTATTTTTTTTTAATTGAAAATGAATTTTAAATTAATAATAAAATTTATAACAAAAGTACTCGTATAAAGTCTCCTAAAAACTACTTGAGCTGCTAAAATACCTAAGTAGATATAAATGAAAAACATAGATATTCAAAATATAAAAACGAATAATCAGTAATAAAATAGTCAATTTGGAAGTATTATAATAACAAAAACGGCGCAATAGAAATAGCCAATCTAAATTTTAATAAAATAATCCATATCTGAATATTACAATGATTGGCCTTAATAATGTAAATAGTAAATGAAAATACATATATAATAATTTAAAAAATCCTTGAAAATTAGAAAATTCTTTACTGTCAAGGTCCCTAATAGAATAAATTGGGTTCTTAATAAGAATATCCTGCAACTTTTTCTTAAAATGTACGTCTCCAAGACCCCTGACGCATAATGCAATGTTATTGTAGAAATGGTTGGACTTTGCATCGGACTCATGAAAATACTTGGATAGAGCTGTCCACCCTAGAACGGGCTAGTCCCAGTTGCGTGACAGAATCAAATAAGCAAAAGGTTAAGGGTTTGCCATTCCGCTCCTGTTATTTTTGCAAGCAAAACCAATGTTTTATAGTAATTAATTCTTAAATAAATAAATAAAGACCGAGTATTCTAGCAGTTCTTCTATCAGTTCGAGATAAGCCACATCCGGGTATCTACCCGGACCACCTTCAATAACTATAGAATGGGGCTTGAAAACATTTATTAAAAGGGACTTATGTGTTAGGAAAGTGGTATATGCAGTAATCGTCGCATGTGCTCGTTATTTGACACAAAAAGATGATTAAAGTAAGATTTTGATAATAATTGAACAAAATCATGCTAAAGTAGGATTAATATAATATAAAATTATGACGAATAAACTGCCTAATAATTAGAATTCCAAGCCAGTAGTCACCACAGTAGTCAACTTGAAGTTATCCCGAAGCGCACGATTTTAGAATATAAACGAAGCTCGTAGACCGTATACTATAATAAATTGAGAGATAACTTATTTTACAAGCTGCGCAACAACTGAATATTATGGAACATCTTTAGAAATGCACTTACGCTGTGGTTTAATAAATTCCGCACGAATTCTGCAGTATTGAATTTAAAATATGTTTTATTCAGTTTTACATGTAAATTTCAACGAAAATTCGCCCGTCTACTCCCTCCGACGAAATTGTTTCCCCGTGCGGTTGCGTTGAAGCAAATTTGACGAGAAAGGGGAAGAGGAAGTCCTCGTAAATTATACTAAACATCCTTAATGGAGCCTT
The DNA here is from genome assembly GCA_944548615.1 of Micropterix aruncella. Taxonomy (NCBI): domain Eukaryota; kingdom Metazoa; phylum Arthropoda; class Insecta; order Lepidoptera; family Micropterigidae; genus Micropterix; species Micropterix aruncella. The sequence continues at coordinate 18,736,017 of OX155951.1, read as the reverse complement.
GTTATTTTCGTCCTGAAAATATTGATAAAGCCCCCAGGTAAACGACGGTACCTTCCGTGCGCGAATGCGCATCATTCTGAGTAACTGAATTGTAAATGAACTGTCATTTTAAATTGAATTACTAATGTTACTTAAAATTCATATCCCAATGAGATGCCCGCCAAGCCTCTTTCCTCCATTAAACTCCAGAGTATATTCCAGCAAGCTTGTAACGCTATTGCCGATGAATTGAATTCGTACATGTGAGAATCACTGGGGCTAGGGATCTGAGCAGAGTTAGATAAATGACCGGCAGCGAGGCTGATATTTTGCTGTGGCATTTATCGTGATGTATCATCATTTAAACAAATCTAAAAGGAGAAGGATACTGTGGGTCCATCTATACTTGAATAGATGCGAAACGTACACATAAGGAAGGAAATGATTCTCGACAAGTATCTGTTCAGAAAATTAAAAAGAATGTGCTAAAAGGACCGATATGAGCGTTTATTGAATAAAACTGGATTAAAGATAAAATAACAAGATAAAGCTTTGAAAAAAGCAGTACAAATCAATATAAGTGTAAATCTTCTAGTCGTGGTGGTTGATGACAAGGTCCGTGAATACGTCCAGAGTTTTATCTTTGAGTCCTTTATACCGCGAAAATTTTAGAGAGAGAGTAGAGAGAACACATATGTTAATATTTGATCACGTTTATTAGATGTTACATTTTACAGAGAAAGAGCAACTTACCCATTTGAGAGTGTGACAGATGATTTTATTAGGTAACAATGCGTCTTTTTATATTAGTATATAACAACGTCAATAATTATTTCAACGACATAAGAAGAATAATTTGCGTCAATACAATACTGCAAATTATGAAAGACGCGAATTTATCGTTTTTTTTAATTATATTAGTCATCAATATACGCAAATGAAATTACATTTTTATAACTAGAATTTATATCACGTCATGTTGTATGTACTTTTGTTTGGATTTGTGGTATACGCCACACGATGAGAAATCAGACATCGATTTCAGGCAACTGGTGAGTCGTAAAAGAGCTTAATGTATTTATTTAGAGTCTTTGGCTTCAATAGACGACATTATTCCAGAAGTAAATGCAGCACTTACAGACGGATTGAAAGAATACATCAAATTAAGTCAATTAGTTGATAGAATATTTAATATTAATCATAGACATCATTTCTTTAACACAGTAATAAAGTAGGCACACAATATTATAACAACGTAAATATTTATATAGTAATTAAACACACTTAATAAAATCGTCGATGTTATAGAAAATATCATCTATGAGAAAGTTTTCAGACGACTCTTGATCACTTAGTGCAAACTTTATAAAATCGTTTAATCGATTGTATATCTTGGGTCTTATAACGTCGACCAAACTTTGGGATCTTCTGAGAGTGACTAACGGAATTTAGCTGATTACGCGATCAGAGGAAAGGTACTATTTTATAGTAGATGCCACAGTTTTTCGTAATCGATGCCAGAAGACCGGCTGTCTACGTATCGCACGTGGTCTGATAACTAGTATCAGTAGTCTCGAGGATTTGCAAGTTGAAGTCACGAGAAGATCCTTGTAGTGGCCAGAGTACTCAGAGTATTTACGAGTATGTGTATAGAAAGACGAAAATTTCCTGTAACAAGCATGTTTAAAAAATCCTTTGTCAAACAAAATAATGCTTACTTACTGTGTAGCCCATGTGTAGCTATAATATGTGTTCAGCTGATTGGAGAAAATCATCTCTAAAGCCAGAATACATTGCAGGTGCCTTTCATTTATTATTTGTAAAAGTGTTTAATGAAAATATTTTCCTATCCTCCTACTCCTGCTTGAAAGTATAAATTGTACTACCAAAACTAGTACTTATCATTACATTACATTACATTTTCGTTGTGTCCAATTGATGACTAAAAACCACTCTTGGACGTGTAAAAATAATTGTGTTAGGTAGTAAGTCTCGTTACTACTTTTTACTGAACTTACATACGTAGTCAATTATTTACCTACTAGATTGTCAAACTATAAATATATAAATAATCAAAATAGAGGCCTTATATTTGAAATAGTTAATAATTTGAAATGATACGTATTACAATTTTTCATCGTAATATTTAAATTGTCAGTAAAGTGTTAAATAGTCAAATTAAAACTATGCCATGCATTTAAACACTAAAAGTACAGATATAAGACCAAATAAAATAACCAGACAATAAGGATCTAATATCAAAACTAAAGAAATATAAACCAACCAACCAAACTATTCATGCATGCATGCCTTCAACTTAATTATAATAACGTTGATCGTCATGCAAGGGTTAATTTACGAAATTCGAGCTTAAGTTTATGGTTTGTTTGCTGTTGTTAGCGTAGTTACCGCATCTCGACGTTATCTTTACTTCCTTTGATCCATTATTATATAAACACGCTCAGAATTAACTTGCCGTAGCTTGATAGAAAGTTTATATGAAATTAATCTTGGTTTGGTGATGTGACACGAGTTATTATCGTATTATTAGAGATGAATAGGGATGTTATATAAGTACCTAGATATATCGTAAAGGTCGTCGAGAGAAACTAATAATATCCAAGCAATTCATATCTAGAGCATTTATATCTGTATATATAACAATTCCTTTCTGCATATTTATCAGCGATTCATATCATAGCAATTCATCAGCTTAGCAATTCATAGCATATCATATCAATTCATAGCACATTATAACATCTTATAGCATATCATATCAATTCATAGCATATCATCAGCAATTCATCATAGCAATCCATATCTGCGTATCTAGAAATATCTCCCTTTTTCGACTCAAAATACCGTAACAGCTTGAAACTGTCTATGAAAGGATTATATACATACCACGATTCACGTGGAAAAGAACATGAAGTGCTTGAAATTCCTTTGTGTAGACCTTCGAAAAGCTGCCTTTTTGTTACGTATTGCTTAGGAGAATTTTCCCTCTGAATTCCCTATTTGTTAGATGGACGTTTTATGTCCCGCCATTTGACTGACCTTTCAGTCAACTCTTTCTGAGAGGGATAATGAAATTGATATTTCTATGCCCGTAACAGATTTCTATATTATAATGTAAGAAAGAGGAGCTTGAAATGGATAATGCCCGACGGTAAGGTATCCCCTGTAGTGATAAGGTTGTTGTGCTGTAAGTTACTTATGTAATTTAAATTTTAGCGAAACAAAGTTATTATTTTACGATTTAATAATAATAAAAAACGTATTAGGTACTATAATAATCGAAGTGAGAAAAAATGAGGTTATAGTACAAACTATACTACTTAAAGCCATTACCGGTATGACGTAATAAAAAAACTTAGTATTAACTTCGACCTCCAACCGGCAATGTGCCCCCATTATAGCTGCCATGGCGCCTACACCACAGGGTGCCTCAAGAGGTACCTGCCGTAGGGCGCGCAGACCTGCTAGGCCACACCCAGAAAACCGGGTTAATAGGCCCGGCTCGCGTGAAGCCTCGCTAAAGGGTAATCGCCCAGCGGAAGACGTCACGGGTCTTAGAGAAGGATCGTCGACCGAATCACAGAATAATCTTTTCCGTCCGTCAGTGAACGACCCTGATTGTGAAATCCTTCATTTTGCTGTAGATACCGAGCGATATAGTTCCTTAAATATTGCATTATTGGGTAATAATATAATAACCAATATAGTAGGTATCTAAAACTGATAAAAGTTGTATTTATATATATAAATTACATTTCTTCAAGATACATGAGTTAGTGTATTAATTTTACCATTATTGATTAAGATAATATTACATTTCATTACGCATTTGATATTAGGCGCATATGGCGGGAATATTGCCTGGGAACAACCCTTACTGCCAACAATTTATATTAATATTATTATTAAATGTAATTGTTTTATAACGACATAGCTCTTGTATGAATAATTAATTTGACTGACATACACTCGAATCAGTAACAACATTTAATCAAATATATAAGATCAAAACAAGCACATGCTTCAAGGGGATGAGAAGGGGACTATAGAATAGGAAGACAATTAGTTGGAAAATGACATGCAGTTTTGAAAAGTAGAGAGTGTGGATTCTTTTCTTGTTGTAATTAGGAGCTGATTTTATCAAATTGCTTCGTGAACTGCGAAGGAATAAGAATATACCATGGGATGATGCCATGGTATAGATAGATCTGATCCTGACTTGAAGCACATTTCTGTGCTGCCTAATACGAAGCCATTGTAGTCGATTACGGAACGAGGAAACATTATCATATTTACTGAGGCCAAATGCGTATCCTTTGCATACATTCTGAAGTTATTACAATTTATTTTTCTTATTTCGTTAACATTTAGGTAATCGACGTCGGCATAATCCAGCAAAAGTTACAATAATCTTTGGGCAATATATACTTTTTGTTTTACGGTAGAAATTTGTTCAATCTTCAAATCCTATAAAAACCGTTGAAAATTTGTTTATTTGTTTTATCCCGCGATAAGAGAAACTGTTCAATGTATATATTTAGGTCCTTGAAAGACTTAAAAGCTGTATTATTCGTTGTTAAGTATTTGTTGCGCAGCTTTGTCTCGCAACAATGAGACTGCGCAACCTTTCTGCTACATTACACATGTTCCTCGTCATGTTATGTATCTGCACCCGGCAGCTAACCGGGCTTAAAGCGAAACGATCAGTAGCGCAAAAACTATTTACCGGCGAGGACGTTGGTGCACTGGGTTTCTAAACATGAATGTAGTGCGGTCGAACGATTTCGTATTTAAGTTGATATAAATCTCCAAATCAAGACAAAAATATAAAAGTTACGCTTGGGATAATATTTCTATACTCAATGGAATTGACATTAAATTTATATTTTGCAGCCTCAATTCACAAGAGAGAAAATGACACCGCCTTCAATATAGACTAGAATCGTATCACTATCTGAGATGTTATTCTAATCAAGTGGTTTTATGTATAAGACAACATTCTGTATAACATATTCTTCTTTGTTTCAGAAATACCAACAGCTTCGAATCAAGATATTGGGCGATTGTTATTACTGCATCAGTGGTGCACCGGTAGAACGGCCTGAGCACGCTGTGCTTTGCGTCCACATGGGACTTTCCATGGTTAAAGCGATCAAGTGAGTTAATTTGAAAATTAGGATATATCTTTTTCCGATGGCTTTAACGCCCAAATTTTTTCATTGTATTATTTTCTTTATCACTTATCCGCATTATATTTAAAAGTGATCTAATGCCTTTGAAGCAGCTCACAAGAGATTTGTTGTGCTAGTATTATATTGCATAGGATTGCGTGATGTGAAATAAGGGATCGTAAATCCAAACTGGTAATAAAACAGCGGACGTTTCGTGAGTATACAAAATTTACTACCGTCCGTTTTCCAGTACACTTAACTCCGCTTCAAACAGAGTGCTTTGAAAACAATCTAACATTACAAATACGAAGAAAACAATGAGATCGGATGATGAAGCTGAAATTATGGGATAGCCGATGATAAGACCACTTGCACTTGGGCCTAATTTAGGGCCATTGTGGCTTTCTACCACCTATGTAAATATTAGGGAGCTGGTCTATATTAAAGATCCTACAACCAGCATACCTGGGAGACCAGTCACAGGATCCACCACTGACGACGGCCACACATCAGCCATATAAGCCATCATATTTTTCGCTAGCTTTCGGTCTTCGCAGGATTGCTCAACTCGTGTATTCGACTCGGTCCCTTGTTAGAGAAGTGGAAGACGCCAAAGGCGATTCTGATACAGAAACCTCGCAAGACCTGGCGCAACCAGGTAACTACCGCCCGATTTCATTGCTGCCTACTCTTGCGAAGGCCTTCGAGCGATACGTGTTGACATGACTGACGCCGCACATCGCCGCGCGCATCGAGCAATATGGATTTCGCTCGGGCCACTTAACTACCCTGCAACTAATGCGGGTAGTCCACCGCCTGACGAAAACTTACAACAAACACTTGCACACGGCAGCCATCTACCTCAATGTAGAAAAGGCGTTCGACCGTGTCTAGCACTAGAGCCTCCGCTATAAGCTGGCTACCTTGAGTACAACACCGCGCCTACTCCAAAACTTGGCGGCCTAACTCCTCTCCGGAAGAGGGTTTTTTGTCGCAGTGTAGGTCGAGCAGTCAACAATGCGCCTCATTGCGGCAGGAGTCCCGCAGGAAAGCTGCCTGTCGCCAGTGATCTACCTACGGTGTTTTCACCAACGACGTACTGCTTAGCGCCAGCATGGAGCTGGCGCTCGTCCAGGCGATGCGATACGTATGGCACCTTCAATAAACATCAAACTCGCGACCAAGAAACTGCAGCAGAAATATACCTTTTGCCAGAATAGCTGAAGAAGTGGCGGATCGTCGTCAATGCGGTAAAGTCCGAGGTGATCATCACTAGCTCAATCAAAGCCTACCCGGTGAAGCCTAGCCTACTTGGTGGCATCCCAGTTCCATGGAAGAACAGAGTCAAGTACCTCGTGGTGCACATCGAACGTCGTCTCAACATAGTGCACCACGCAAACGTCACTATCTCCGCGTCGAAAGCCGCCTTCCATGCGCTGCTGCCGATGCTGCCGATGCTCAGTTCGACCGCGACCCCGGCGAAGACACGGCTGAAGTTGTACGTGAGGACGAAGCTCACGTACGTTGCATAGGCCTGGTACCACATGATCTCAGCAGCTCAGCGGAGGAACATCCAACTTCTGGCTGAACGTCGGGCTGAGGAAAGTATCGGGAGTCCCATGATACTTCCGAAACGAGACTCTAGAACGCGACTTCAGCGAAACAGAGTCCGTGGAGAAATACGTGAAGCGCCTAGCGCGCACCATGTACCGAAGGACCGACACCTCGCCGCACGAGCACATCCGTGAGCTCGTACCCAAACACTCGGACTGCTAGCGCGGGTATCGCAGCGCAGCGGTTCGAATGAACACCATAACGAGCCTGTACCATCGGGCGCCTCACTTGATACCTGCCGCAGGGAATTAGCCCTGCGATTCCATATTCAGAAAGTCGGGTCGATAGGCCTTGATCAAGTTAAGCCATGCTAAATGCCTTAGATAAGACAAGGGTCTTGGATAAGACTCGTCGACTGACTCGCAGAATCATTACCTTCACCTCAACCCCTACACAAGGAGTCGACGACTATTCTCAGCATGTGCATATGCTTGTTGAGTCAGCAGTGTATAGTGAGCAGGCCCACTCTCTTCCTCGAGTTATCTATCCCTGGCGAGTATCAGGCAGTAACTTGTTAATCTTTATGTGGGTTTCCTTATCGCCCTGTCCACCTGTGCGTTATCCATTCCCAGTGATAATTGGTCTTATAATTTGTATCTATTTTGTAACGCTGTACATTTACAGGAATAACGACATGAAAAAATAAATAGGGGTGACTGTGTCGGAATGTTCGATCCACGGACTGACATGAATGCGTTATAAATTTAATGGGAATTATTCTGTTATGCAAACCAAGCGTTTTGTGATATATTCACATAATCATGAAAGGAAAATATCACAAAACGCTTGATTTGCATTACACAATCGCACTCAATTTGTTACGAATAATTTTATTCATAAAAGAAATCAGGTGTGACCCACTTTCGTGGCCTGCGCCGTACTTGTCTTAACCGCAGACGTTCGCATTTTGACATGCCCTGCACCTGCTCTTAGCTACTGATAATGGTATGTATACTTTTAGATACCTACTGAGTCTCTCTTTCTGATGCTACTCGCCTTCTATATTTCAGGTTGGCTTTTGCTCGTATTTAACCGACATTCTCAATTTTATCTTAATTTATAGTAATATAAATAGACGTTCCCTTTATAAAATTGATTACCTACTGTAATCTCGTAAGTAAAATCGGAAGCAATATTTTGAGACTAAAACCAGTAGAGTAGCTGAGTTAAAAATTATAGCTATATTGAATTGCGGCTTAATATTTAAATGAAACTCAACTATGCGCCGATTAGAATATTACTTAAGTCGTCTTTAGCGGACTTTTAGATTATTTTATGGTATTATATCATCATGAAAACATTATATCAAGATTTTTTAAGTGTCACGTATCTGGCCTGAACGTAGTATTAACGTCAAAAAAGCTATTTAAAAGATTTAAAAAACTTTTTGTCCTTACATATTGTAATGATCTGAAAATCATCACATGATCGCTTAGCAGCTCTAAGCTAACCGGAAATAGATTAATCGAATTTTTAAAATTAAAGTGTACTTTAAAAAGATCATAGTGACATCTAGCGATTTAATTAGGAACTAAACTGACAGATGAAAGAAGGGCCGTTGCTAAACTATAGAGCGCAGTGCCAGAGTCACATAAATAAAAGGGTTTGAGTAGTTTTTGAGAGTTAAGGACATCATTAGGGGTTTAAATATAGACAATCAGGAATATTTGGCAAGAAATTAGCATATTTTGAGATTTTTACGAAAAATCGACGTAAATATCAATAATTGACAAATAGACAATAGAAGCATGTTTATGGTCTTAAAAAAAGTCGACCGATTGGTTTTTCAAAGAAATATAAAAAGGGGTTCATTAAATAGTAGGAATTATGGGAGAATTAATAGCAATATTGATAAAGTCATTTGAAGAACATTTAATTTATTATTAAGAGAAATTGGAAAACATAATCGACATCGATGGAAGAAAGCCGAATCGATGATGTCCAAAGAATTTTTCACCAAATAATTGCCAGTCAAAATAAAATTTAATAGTTAAAATGAGGAAATTTAGAAACACTTAATTAAAATAGAGGAATTACTAGATAAAAATACTATCAATAAATAAAATTGAAATAAAATAGTTATATTATTTCGCTTTCAAATGTGAAAGCGGAAACGACGCGCAAGAAAGGCGGCAAGGTTAAGTCAAAGTATGATGATTTCCCGCCGAATATGAAACATCAATTTCTCATAATACGTAAAATAAATACTTAAAATCATATATAGAATTAGAAGCACGAATTATCGTTAAGAAATTCTCTTGTTACCAATGTGGCAGAGCGTTATTTAACGAAAAAATAGATAAATCAGATCGTTTTGTGATTGATTAGTCAATAGTTGTGGGTTAAATTATTAAAAAAAGGTCATATCGATAAGGGTGTTATAAAAGGGATGGACGTGTTGCTTCCGGCATCCATTAAGAAATTTTAGTTGCACGCACAAAAGCTGCGAAAGTTTGGGAAAGAAAAGTATATCTTGGGGCTCAGATGTGAGAATAAACAGTTTAAAATAAGGGCACTGAGATGCTGTGAAGCATCTTAGTGCCCAGTTCATTTAAATTCGTATAAAGTGTGCAGATCGTATATCACAGAAACGCTTTATCGCACTCGTCATTGAGGCGCTTTTTTACAAAGACACTAAAAACGAACAAATAATTGAAAATCCAGTGCTAAAAATGTGAATCGAGAGAGCTACGCGAGTTGGCATGTAAAAATCCAACATTTTAAATAAAATAGAAGTACGAGATTCGTCGGGTTGAAATACGAAAATTATATCAAAGATGGCGGGCGAATCAAACTGAAACGTCAGATTGAGATCACAACATTGCGAACGTCCTTCGGAGGTGTATAAATTAGCGTCGAAACAAGGGAAAAACATTGATGAGAATGCAGTAACGGCTTGAAATTGCAGTAAGATAGCGAAGCGGTTGAGGTTTCTAAAGAGACATTCTTCTTGGTGATGGCAGATTTCTAGAAAGGCGACACGCATCGAAGAAATTGACATTAGTTATAAGTGCATAATGTGAATGCAGCTGTAAATACGGGGAAGTATAGCCGAGAGTCATTGTCGGCAAAGATGTACTAAAAATATGTAAGTTTATTTTGCCGAAGCTGGCGTTATTTAATTATTTGGGCCGAAGCTAGCAACCAATATTGTCATTGTTGTATATTTTTTGGGGTTATAAATATTAGAGTTTTGGAGGTTTGTTGGAAATTATTAGAAATGATAAGTAGTAGTAACGTAAATGCGTGATTTCTACATATTTGCACGTTAACTAAAAATGAGGCATTTAACATCGATTGATATGAATAGTCGTTGATAGTTTTACGAGGTAAACCTCTAGTCAGACTATTATTTAATTTGGAAGAGAGTTAGCCTTTGCTAACTCCGTTGATTCAGACACCAGCCATTATATAATGTGCTTTTAATTTGGAAACTAGTTAAGGAAACATTCGAATTATACTGAATGTTAGAATAAGATTAAAGATAAGGAAAATTGTAGATTATATTAAGGTTTTTTTGTTTTGACTGGTCGATGGGGTTTCAAGGATAACGGGGAGGGAATAGTATTAATAGAAATAATAGAACGAAAACCATATGGACATTCAGTGGACTGAATGGTAACCAGGTCGTAGTTTATATCGGGCATTAGCGACTGCGGTCATTTAAATTCATTATATCACTGGAACGCCATCGACTAGTTGACAGTGTGTTAGTTTATAAGTAATTTTATTGTTGTATGTAAACATTACGATTCATGTTTCAATATAAATTGACATTGAACACATTTAAATAAATAAAGGATTAGAATCTAATTGTCGAATTTCACGACGGAGATTTAAACTCATGCATTATCAATATTAATATTATTTTATTAACAATCGACTGAACGCAGCCATTGTTGTCATCGACAAATAATCGATCGAAAATAACTCAAAGAATAAATTGTAAATATTTTGTGGTGAATTAGGCGCTCATTATAATAAATATAATTCACAATAGTAGTACTTAGACTAAAATAGAAGAATTTATAATTTTAATTGTTAATATATGCATTTTGATTAATATATGGATTATTAATTGGAGAAGATTTGTTTCATTGAGGAAGTATATAAAAAGAGGGAAATTATTAGGCAAGGTATTGGAAGCCTATCCCACTGGAAGGTAATATTATCACTGTCGCTGTATGGTGGTAACATGTTGAAATAAATATAGTAAAAATCTTCTTTGCAAATGACATATAAATCATAACTCACAGATAGAAATAGAAGTGAGAAGTAGTAGTAAAAAAATCAACTCTACATATGGCGTCCCAACTAGTGGGGCTGATTGAAGATTGATTCATAAAATAGACATAAAGAAATAGTAGTAGTATATTATAATAGGTAAGTAAAAATCTAGCTTACAATATACAGGGTGAGTTTTTAATTATTGACATCCTTGTAGTGGATGAATCAGTGCGACGAATTGAGCAACTTTTGATAAGATTTTTTGAAAGACACCCTTTTTTTATTCTTCCTTTTTCTTTTTTTTAATTTGATTTTTCTTCTGTCTTATTGCACTATAAAAAGCAATGAACACAGTGCGCTATCTAGCGGTAGGTAAAATATACCTAATATTGATTATAAATTATTAGCGATATTATACCTACTGCTAGATAGCGCAGCGCGCTCAACGCTCCTCAAACTGTTCTTCAATAGGTAAGATTTAAAAATTTGACATAAAAACGAAAATTAAAAAAATATATATTTCTTGTTTTTATTTGAAAAAAAAAACATTTAAATTTGCTTACTTTGTCGTACTGATTCACCCACTACACGAATGTCACTAATTAATATCTCACCTGTATAATCATGTAACTACAGCCATAATACATTTATAAGGGAAGAATCGCGTGAGGAATATTTGGGCTAAACGACAGATTGCCAAAACCTGTGTTGGCTGTTTTAAAATTCAGATCATGTTGAAACCGCGGCGTTGAAAATGAAAATTTCCCGCAGAAAATTCAAAACGAATTGTTAATCATTACGTTGCAAATGGCGCTTTATTTAATTTAGCAGCCCGAGGCGCGCCGTCGGGGGTTTAATTAAAGCTGCGCCTCCTGGTGGATTCTTGGTCACCAGCCGTGCGAAAGCAACCTTAATTTAAGCAAAAATGACTGGTTTTACAATGCGCAAGGGGTTAACATTCGCTGTCCAAGGAAACCATTTTTACTAATAGTAACAAGTAATATCATATTTTTCAACTTTTTCTGTTATTAAGCTGGAGTGTATAGGCTATTCGTGCTATTCCTGCACGATATGAGCAGCAATCGCATGGAGTGTCATATAATCCATTTGTATATAAAACTGGCTGATAAACATTAACACCACGTTGGCGCAATAACATTTCAGCTTTCTATGTGATTTTTAAATTAAATTACAAGAAGGACTAAAAACATATAAACATAAATTTAATCAAAACTATAATTACATATACTACTTGAACTTGACAGAAACGAAGTCGAGAAACTTATTACATATATACCTACCCCGTTATCTTGTCAGTTGCATTATTTTTAAGTTTATGTGACATAAAATTTTACAATAATCTATTTTTATTATTACGTGTCTATAACATATATTGCAAACTGTCAATTGTAAGGTTCCGGGTTCGATTCTCGTCTGGGTCAGCATTTTTTGTTGGGATAAAATTAACGGATTTGCATTCTAAATTCTGTTGGCTGAATGCAATATCAAGACACACACTTACATACATCTTTAAAGTATACATACTTATAGACACTTCATAGTAGGGTTGGTTGTAAAATATTGTCATATGATAATAAGCCCGCCCATTGTGAAATGCCACAATAAATAGTAGCAACAAATAAGGAAACGAATTTCTCTAAATGCGAAATTTTAAATATTCTTATGGTAGTGAGTGAGCGCAGCAAAAATAAATGAAACCATAAGGATCTATGGGCATCAGCTTGTGCATTCAAGGCATTCGCAAGATCTGCATTTGCTGCATTATTCAAACTCGTCGCCAGGAAGCCATTTTGCGGACACAAAGGAAATGAGCGACCGCTTTTCCTGGTCTAACTAGCTGGTTTGAAATGGCCAACGAGCGGTAACGACGGAAGGGGTGGGGGGGCGGGGGGGGGGGGGGGGGAGAAGGGGGTTCCTTTCAATTACCCAGTCGTAGCAGAATAGCAACTAGAATCGTGGATGATTGAATTGAATAGGCTTCTAATTAAGTCGCTCGTAGGTTCGACTGACATAGTGCGAGCATGCCGGTGATTGCTTCTTGTAATAGCAATCAACTCAGTCTTAATGCCAACTTAGTGTTAGTTACGTAGGCAATTCGAAAAATATGCGCAAAAATAAAAAATGTAAATTTATTTCAAAAGTACTGAATTATTTTTCATTTCAGACGAATGTGCAGGGGCATTGTCATCGTGGAACAGAACTTTTTTAATCTCAAGAACAATCCACATCTTTTAATCTTCTGTATTCTAAAACCATTTTATGGATTTTCGCCGTGATTTCTTGTGTAGTACGTCAGACATCACTCCGGAACATTCGCCGTCTTCTGTCTGCTCATACGGCCCCTTTGAAAATACCCAAACCACTTCTACACCGTTCTGATCGAATGAGCCGATTCCCCCCAATGCTCAACAAGCTTGGATTTTGTTTACTGAACTGTTTTCTTAGAAAAAAAAATAATGTTTGATCAGCACTCGAAATTCCCTTTCATCCATGTTCACAACACGATTCGCAATTCGGTGGACTGAAACTTGCTCAGCTTGGCGAATTTTGATTATGACAAGCTGAAACTTGCACAGTGGCATCATACTGCGGCGTTCAATAAAATGTGGTAATAAGTATGGTTAACTTTTATTGAATGTTTTTTGATTTTTCGACATAGTTACCTTTTAGGTTTATACACTTAATATATCTTCTTTCTAGAAATAACTCTTCATCCTGGTCTCCTGAAAAATCCCGCACTGCGGCTACCACCTCGTCATGATCTTAAAATGTTCGACCTCTCAGATGTTCCTTTGATATCAGAAATGGCTCAAAATCACTAAGTGCACGGTCCGGTGTACTTAGCGAACATCTGGTACGATGTTCTAGTACTTCTAGTACTATGATCTAGGACGATGTTCTAGGATTTCAAAGACAGTTTCTTTAATAATAGTCATCGTAACACTATACTTGTGCGCTGGAGCGTTATATTGATGAGAAATAAACCATTTTACCGAGTTCAGCGAGTTTACCTCTTCGTTTTTCCCGTATTTCGTTTCGTAATTTTTTAATTTGTTCAGCGTATACATCTCCCGTTATAGTAGCTCCATGATCAAGGTATTCAATCATCACGACTCACACAGTACGCCGAGCGATTACTGCGTAAGTTTCCAGATGCGGATAACTAAACGATCACAAAATAGCAGCGCTGGCAAAATGACTCTGTCCCGAGCGTGACATGCAAGTGGGGACATAATTTCTTTGATTTTTTACCTATAATAATAGTGTAAATTTAGATTTTCTATATAAATAGAAATCAAATAATTTTAAAGCTGCAACACGAATCTGTATTTTCCCGAATTTTCTACCATTGTACAAACGCAAATTTATAGATTTATCGTGTAAAATATAAACACGTTCAATTCTTTTCATTTCATGTTCAGCTTTTTTCCCTTTTGCATTTATTAGGTTCACTAGGAATAAAAGTAAATACACAACTTCAAAATGGATTTAATTTGGTTTAAACGATTTAAAGTCGTGGAGAAGTAAAACATGTAATGATTCTTAGGGCCACTCAGATAAAATTAGAGTGAGTATATAGTAATAGGTAGTTACTTCTAGTTCGAATATTTCATACGATACTTGCGTTGATTACAAATCAAGAATGGACAAATCAAGAAAGGGCTTGGTATTACTTATTTTCCATACTCTTTCAACGCAGGCACAAATCAAATAAAAATGAGCAAAAGCCTTTTCGATGGCTTTCTCAGCCTTCGGCGGTTGCAAATGTCCCTCCCGGCATATGTAAGCAGACCGCCCATTACTTGCCATTCCTAGATTACGCCGATGTAACGCTATTATGTACATTGACGTGGCTGCGGAATAGTCAATCCCCGAAAATCAAACCACGTACCAGAATTTCGATGCTGTCGTCAGCGGCCTCGATCCGGGTACGCGAATACATGCACATTTTAGTATTGATTTTAAAGTGATTAATAACCTCACATCATCTCTCACTCTACGACGAGATTTAAATATCTAGGAATTAATTGAAAACTCGCAGAGAGTTAACTATTTAGGGATTCATGATATCCCATTCCGTTCAAGTCAGAACAACATTCTTGGTAACTCACCACTGACTGTTTCACGTCTTATACAGCTGCTTATGGAACCAAAATTTTTCTGATGATATAAGCGCTAGGACGCTTTCAAATTTCAAACAGTTTTATTGAAAAAGCAATAACGATCCCACTTAATTAACTTTCTCCCCTTTACGATCCCCTCCTTTTTCCCCCTCCTTCTTTCTAAAATTACATCGGTTTTATTATTTTCATTAGAGTTTGACTACGTAAATTAAAAATTAGATATTATTCAAATCTTTTTATTTATCACTATCTATCTAATCTATCTAAAAAAGGACCTCGAAATGTTATACTACATAGATACAAATTGCAAAGTTTTTCCCGGAATAAATTAGGCTAATTTCGTTTAACTTTTAATGCCGCCCTCAAATAAGAACTACCCGGGGCGAACTACCTTACACCTTACTCTAGCTATCCCACTGGTAGTAATTTAAATCGTTTTTCGGATAATTAGTCCGAGTTACTTGGAAATGAAAGTCATTTTATTTCTTAAATCGTTGGTCCTCTGGCGTCCGTCCGCTTTTCCAACAAGCGGTGGCGAGCTTGGCGATTCCAACCCATAAATGTAGATGTGTAATTTCCACGAAGATTTGCTACATGCACTGGCTTAAGGGGCAACGGGGAAACATTCCCGCGCTTATAGTGAGCTTCGCCTTACTTTGTATTTAATTTTTCAGGCTCGATACCATGTAAACACGGAAAACATTACCTTACGAGTTAATGTTTTTTAATTAAAGAAGAAGAAAAAGATAAAACGCTTGATCCGATAGAAAAAGCGAGCTTACTACCTGCAGACAATATTCTAGGGCTAACCTATACTATTGTGTGAAACACTGTTTGCGAGTAGATGCTAACTAAACCAATATAAAAAGTTTGAGAAATACAAAAAAAAGAGAAAATAATATATATTTAACTCTTTGTGGGTACAGGATGTGCCACACCAAAATAAACTAAAGCCTATAAGGACACAAGGGTTAAAAAATGAGGACAATGTGGAGAGAAAGGGAATTTATATAGAAGATTTTAACTGTTCTTCTGTTATTAAAACTTGCAGCCGCCGTTGTCTAGGGTAGACAACAGCGGCGGCGACGCCTAAATCGATTGTTACAAACTTCACACGGTAAAATCGTTTTTATCTTATTTATAACGTCAGACAACCGCGATAGTCTCCGAAATCATATTATGTTATTGATTAACATTTGGACATTTAGACAAATACTTACTTAATATCTGGACAGTTTAGGTACCCCATGACACTCGGGATAATATACCGATTCTAAAAATACCACACAACTTTAAATTCGTTAAAGAGTTTAGAAGTTATGGAAAAATAAAGAACGGAAAATACATATAGATGAACCCTGAAAACATTACACTCCTTTTTTCTTGGGAAGTCGTGTAATTATATATGTACGGATAAGTAAATTATTTGCATGCCCCAATAAGTTGCCTTCCCCTTTTTGCCATTAAAAATACTCATTGAATGCCATATCACAAGACGGATTTAAAGATCACGATTTTCTGTTCATCTTAAAAAATCAGAAAGGAACGAATCATCCATTCACTCACCCGTGAAATTCCTTGTCCTTTCATTCGCTAAATTAAGGACACGCTGTTTCTTTAGGGACCATCCTTTTGAGGGAGAGGTTGAGCGGGACCGGAATGAGCACTTATCCCAGGAGGAAAACAACTTTCTTTGCCCCGATTGAGGCCAATCTCGGTAGAGCAAAATAAGAGGGGTGAAATCTTTTATAAAAATGTTCACGGTCAAAGATGGAAGATGATGGGATATTTAAAGACTCGAAAGATGATGTACGCTTCATTAAATATTATAGATATTTTAATAGGATGACGCTAAATGTTGATAACATTAAAAAATAATTTTAAACAGCAAATGGTATCTGGCTGTGTACCCTTAAAACTATTGATTATATGGGGTAATAGATTCCTCCATGCCATAGTACGTTTTGACAACTCTTTTGCGTCGGCGACACGCAAGTGGCGCTGATAGCGGTGGCTGGATAAACTAATAGCAATTTATTTTGCCATCTATAATGATTTAGATAATGAATTATACTGATTGATTATAAAACCCATTATTTAACCAATGATAACAATAAGAATACTACATTATTAGTGCCATCTATCGCATTTTATACAAACTGAGTACATCATAGAAATAATACGGAGAGATTAGAATGTCATTTATTAGTCTATTAGAACATTGAAGCTCCTAATTATGTATGTATGTATTGAAACCTTTATGTTAAATTAATATTGACATTTCAATGTAAATAATATTATAATAATAAGAGTTATGATTCAAAAAGTCATTTGATATTATATAATTATTTTATTTTGTGATACCGTGTATGCGTGTTTAGAACGCCATCTATCAGACTAGTGAACGAAGATTGATTAATGTTTGGAACTATGAGTGCCGTCTACTCGTTGCGTTTCATAGTAAAATCCTAGCTTCCAAAACGTAGTACTGCATCGAGTAATATAATAACCTATATAATCGATGCTAATACCTATACCTGCTGCACTCCCAAGCAAAAATGCAAGATCTCAGCAAGAAATTTATACTATAAAAAGGCACCCCGATCCAGGGGGGAATTATACCACCTACAAGGCAAAATAACTCATTTCAACGTGAGATTCATACCGATAAGGTATCCCCAATCCAGCAGTACAGCATTTTGAATCTTATAAATCTTGATTTTCATGATTATTTCGTAGATGATCATAGTACAAAGTAGAAATATTCATACGTATCGTTACATATTACATTATATTACCCATAAGTTCCGACGTCGCAGATTCATTATTTTAAAAAGTGTCCCTCAGCTGTAAAAGGTTCGCCGTCTGAATATTTAATCTACTTTTGAGCAGCGTCCTTGAAAGGCTTTTAGTCTAGATTGTACATAGTTTGAGTCTCGCCCAAACGTCCACTAAGTGTAGGGCTGCCATATTTTGCTTGGGTCTTAATGTCGATAATATTAAAAAATAGCAAAAAACAACAAATTGTCTATTGCCATGTACATCTAAAATTATTGTTTATATAGGGTATTAGATTACTCAATTCCATAGTACGTTTTGGCAACTTTGCACCGGCGACATGCAAGTGGCACTGATAGCGCTGGTCGGCGAAACTAATACCAATTTATTTGGCTATCTATTGATATTATTAGGTAAAATATACTATAAACATATATAAAATATACATTATACAATATATAAAATATAGTATATATAAAATACATTATACAATATATAAAACATACAATTTACATTGCCTCACATTGATAATGAATTATACTGATTGATTATAAAAACCTATTATTTAGCCAATGATAACAATGAGAACACTACGTTATTATTGCCATGTATCGCATTTTTATACAGGCTGATCACATCACAGAAAAAGGACGGAAAAATTAGAATATTATCTATTAGTCTATTTGAACCTTGAAGCTTCTAATTATGTATGTATGTATTAAAACCTTTATGCCAAGTTAAAATTGACATCTTAATGTAATTAAGACGCTCATCGTATTTTCTGGAACAGGGATTAAAAAATAAGCAATTTAATTACAAGACAAATATTTATTGATTTATTTCGATAGATAAACATTTAACGTACATAGTTATAGCGGAAGAGGTACTTGGCGTAATATACGAGGGTAGATTGAAAAGTGTCCGAAATGGGCAAGAAAACGCAGTAATTGAACAGGTTTTTATTTTTATTTTTCAAAATGTCCCCTTCCAGGGCAATACACTTTGCCTAGCTGTACTCTAACTTTTTTTAATCCCTCGGAATGATACGATTCCGAGAACTCTGCAAAATAGGCATTCGTGGCAGCGATGACCTCCTCATTGGACGTGAAGCGCTTGCTCCCGAGCCAAGTCTTCATGTTTAGGAACAAAAAGAAGTCGCACGGGGCCAGGTTTGGAGAGTACGAGGGATGCGGAAACACCTCGTAGCCCAGTTCAACCAATTTGGCCTTGGAGATTCGGGATGAATGGGTCGGAGCTTTGTCGTGGTAGAAGAGAACTTTTTTACGCTGCAAACGAGGCAGTTTCTCCTTTAATACGCCGTTTAGAATTGACCTGTGATCATTTTTCCCGTCAGCAAAAAGTCGATGTGGAATCACACCTTGCGAATCCCGAAAAACGGTGGCCATCCGAATGATGGGACCGTCTTTGCCTTCTACGGAGCAGATTCGCCTGGAGAAGTTCACTGTTTCGAATGCTGCGTGGTCTCTGGTGTGTAGTGGTGGACACATATTTCGTCCACGGTCACGAATCGGCGAAAACACTGGATTACGCTCCAACATGACCAAACAATCCTTCGAAGTGGTCACACGATTTCGCTTGTTGTCCACAGTCAGCAAAAGCGGCATTCATCGCGCCGACAGCTTACTCATACCCAAATGTTCTTGCACGATATTTTTCACACGTTCACATGAGATGCCCGTGGCCTCTACTATTTCGCGCAACTTTACTCGACGATCGGCTAACACGAGATAATGCACTTTGTCGACCATTTCCTCATTTATGGCCGTTTTTGGACGTCCACTACCTGGATCATCCTAAATGCTCGTACGGCCACGTTTGTACTCGCTCACCCAGAAACTGATAGTAAAAAATGAAGGCGTGGAGGTGCCATGAACTTTCTGCAAAAATATTTCCTTTATCTAAATAAATAAAGAAATAAAATGCAGGACTACTTTGTTTAAATTCTTATTCTAATTTTTACTATTTTAAATTGTTCTGTTTTTTTTGTTTTTTTTTCTGATTTAAATTTATTTGATGTCATTTTAATTTTCCTCTTCTAATTTTAATTTAATTTTTTAATTTAAGTATTTAGTCATTTTTAATATTGTTTTGCAATTCCATTATTTTGTGCATACATGGAATATATGCCATTTTTATAAACACGGTATTTGTGCAAGCACATTAAAAAATAAATGATTACCTTAGAACAGATCCCAGCCTAGTTAGGTGACGTTGCCACTAGACTATGCAATGTATTCTTTTTTCTGCTTTTGATTCAATTTTGTATGCATAATTCCTTCTAGTATTTCTATGCATAATTCCTACGCTGAAATTGTTTACTGTTATTTTTAATATTTGCATTACTTATATAAATCTCCGCCGCCGTTTTGCCATCCATCCGAAAAATTTTAACCACTGCAGGAAATTAGATTTTTCCATTTTTGCACAAGTGTCTGACTTGCTTCACCAAACTGCCTGGTAAACGAGAACTGTGCAACGCATCTGTTTGAAAATTTGAAAGCTTTCCTAAAATAAGTTGGTATAGCCAACAATTACAACCATTTTGCGATGGGCGCGCCTGGTTGTCTTTCTTGCCCATTCCGGAAACTTTCCAATCTCGTCTGAGGTGCAATATAATTTTTTAAGCAATGAAGAATTCTCTTTCACATAATTATTAAACTCAGGTCAAGCGTGCAAGTCATATTATAGTTCGTCTGACACTGTAATATTAACTCCACAGTTTTTGGTTGCACAGAATTTCTTTCATGAGCCCACCGAGCCGACATTAAAAAACAGCCTTTCTACTGAAGCATTGTGGGCTGAAATTTCAAACAAATATTGGCATAGTTTTAGTGGCACATTAGTGGAATATTGGCATAGTTTTAGCATTAGGAATTTTCATTATGGATTTTCGGTTTTATTATAAAAGTAAATCCATCTCACTTCTACACACTTCTTCGACTTCCACTCTTCAGATGCACGTACAAGAAGCTTTTCAGATACGTATATTGTCGGTCGCCCAAAATCTACACACCATTTTAACTTAGAAGTCATAAAACAGATTTCTATCTTTGCCCATTCTGGGATTTTAAGTAGCATCATCCAATCGAATACTTCATAATAATATATATTAAATGAGACAGACCACTTAACATTCATTCATCCATTGTACGATTAGCGCGGTAACGAGACATTTAGTGTTTGTCGGAACGTCGGGACATAGAACTCAATAACGGTGACAGTCTCGATATATAGGGACGGATGGCAGCTCTAACCAAGTGCCAATTTTACCACTCAGGGTGTTTCTTTAGGCGGCGATAACGAATAAACAAATTCCTATGTTCTTAAAACTTTTTAACAGAAAAATTGCACCAAAACAAGACGAAACAAGTGATACATAACTAATGACTTAAGTGCCACCTGAGATAACACCGGAAACAACGTATAGCACGACTAATATAAAAGGAATAATTACAAATATATCGACTATAAATGTTATACAAATAGGTAGACAAAGGTCTGAAGTTAGATAGTCTGAAGTTAGATAGAAGGTCTGAAGTTACATGCGGATAAAGTTTTATTTAATAATCTATTATATCTTATGACTAACGCGTGGAGAACCATAGATAAAAAGAGTGTATTTTTTTGTAGTAATGTAAATATTATGTGAGAATACAATTTTAGAACTTAGGTACTATGCACAAAAATATTTTTAACATTGAGTCAATACCAGAAAATAAATTCATTTAATAGTTCAGTGGCAATGTCACCTAACTACGCCGAGACCTTCTAAGATAAAAAACATGTATTTTGTATGTGCTTTCTTAATACTGTATTTATAAAAATGACATATATTATCATTTTCATGCCTTCAATGAATTTACTATTATTATAATGAAAAACTAAAATGTTATTAAATTATTTATGAACAAAAGAAAAAATGCAAAAAATATATTGAAGAAACTAAATACTTAAAAAAGGAGTGGGAAATTAAAATGTCAGCGAATAAAGTCAAATCGAAATAAAATATTTATTTATAGTAAAATAGTCAAATCAGTAAATATAAGGATATAAACATAATAATTAAAAATAAAATAATAAAATAAAAAATATATTGAAGAAACTAAATACTTAAAAGTAGGAGTGGGAAATTAAAATGTCAGCGAATAAAGTCAAATCGAAATAAAATATTTATTTATAGTAAAATAGTCAAATCAGTAAATATAAGTATATAAACATAATAATTAAAAATAAAATAATAAAATTAAAAATATATTGAAGAAACTAAATACTTAAAAGTAGGAGTGGGAAATTAAAATGTCAGCGAATAAAGTCAAATCGAAATAAAATATTTATTTATAGTAAAATAGTCAAATCAGTAAATATAAGGATATAAACATAATAATTTAGCATTTTACTAGTAACGAATACAAAGAATTATAGAAATAAAACATATTACATTTTAATGTATCGCAAAATAACATATACAATAATTTAAAAATATATATTTTTTTACATTACTATTTTGTCCCAATTCGTTTTGATTTCTATATTAGTAAGTTGATGAACGCTCTGAAAGAGTTTCAATCATTTTATACTTAATTAGTCTATCTGCAAAATTGAGCAAAAAAAAAACAGCGAAAAACGTTCATCATAAAAAAAATAAAACTCTCAATTTTAATATTTTATATTTTTTGAAACGTTCTTAGGCTTATTGACTTTAAGATGAAATAGGTTACTTTATAGATACAGTATAGTGTTAAATGAGTGGGAATTCTATAGAATTGTATCTACCTATCCTTATATAATTTAAAGATCGTTAAATAATTCGTAATATTTTCTATCATACTTATCCTAAGGATACCTATACTACAAAAGGATGTGTTTCGGGTTTACACGGCGCCGACCGTTAAACGGATATTTCAATATAAATAACGAAGCACCAGGTGATGAAATTTACATTTCCTGTCTGTTTGCTTTAAACCATGGGAAAGGATTAAATTCAACAACCCAGAGAGGGAATGTTTTATGTCGAACCTCTCCCGTATTTATTTGAGTCTCAAAGAAACTAATGTATGAGAGGATTTTGCGCGAGAGATAATTTTGTGAATACGTGGGAGGATGTTTTTCTTTCAGCGTTTGAACATTCTCTTCTGTTGGATGCGAATAATCAAGGAATATTGCGACCCAGTGGCGGGGAGGTTATTTAATACATGCATATATTTCGCAATAAGGCTTTTCTACATGGAAAACCACGCATCTCATATTCTAGAAGAGTCTCGGAAAATCTGTAGGCAGGCAGGGGATAGTCCCAACGTCATGACCTGTCTCGGCGACCTCCCTCTGGTAGTCAGGGAGCCAGCGACAAAAAAGTGCAAGACTTTTGTAAAAGCTGATACTTTCAGATCAGGCAATATTTTGACTATGAATGCCGGGATCTAATGGGCCATTGCTGAGTTGGCCACGAAGACCCATTCTGTTCAGGGTTGGTCACACTCACGGGTCAATACCCATCCGGCGGCCTCCACGCATGAATTGCGAGCCCGGGTAGGACTCTGGCCTTAGGGCTAGTTTCCTCTAGGAATCAACCTTCTGGCGCGCCTGGACGGTCTGCGCACCGTTCAGCGTAAGCCAATCGACTGTGCACTCTGACTAACAGTCGGGGGAGTCTGGAAGCAGTTCTGTTTCCTATAGAGCGGAAGTGGTTGCGGACCTTACGGCGACTGCTCTTGAAACGACCATCGGCAACCCGATCCTGGGTGAACAGCCTGGCAAAGGATGCCGTGGTCCGCTATAGATTCGGTTTTCACCGCTTCGTACCTAAGGGAGAGGACCGCGCAAGAGACCTTGAACTAGTAACCAACCGAGAGACCGGAGTAATCTGGTCGCAATTGGAAGCAAAGGCGTGAGAGTAAGCTCGCTGGGTAACACTCCTGGCTATCTCGCGGTTGAGGCGTTGGCCTCTTACGGGCATCTGGCGGAGCTTGACGGTGGATTGTTTTGTCCAAGTCTTCTGCGTTCACTTCACGGGAGAGAGAACGACTAATCTTTAAAACTTCCTGAGGTGACGGGTTCGCCCGTTGTAGTTGACAACTCTATATGACCATGAATGCCAGGGTAGAGTCAACAGGCCAGATTCCGGGACATCTGGCGCTGGCGTACTAAGAAGGTGTAATTTTAAATTCTACCCGCAAAGTGTTTTGGAGAAGCTGTAAATTCATCAGTAGACAGTGGATGCAATACAGAACTCAAAACAAATGGTCAGACTGGTTACTTCTATGGCCAAAATACTGTCTGAAAGTATCAGCTTTTACAAGACTCTTGCACTTTTTCGTTGCTGCCTCTTGGCCTATGGCCCCCGCAATTCTGCAATGTCCGGGCCAAATTGAAGGAAATAAAATCCAAGTCATATCTGGCGCGAACAGCGCCCCTGAGACTACCGATGCCGGAAATGACAAGCCTCGCCTGGAGTAATAATATCAGAATTGTTTCAGTTTCCGCGCCCTTTTCCAAGGACCGAAGAATACTTCATTTGGCTACAAGAATTTAATGCTAAACAAATTTATTTGTCTCAAATTAATGTATACATATACAAGTCATAGAGTCATGTCACTATAGGATTTAAACAGTATGTACTTTTCAACATAAAGTTTTTAAAAGAAATGTTGTATAGAAATTCCCTACGGGTATAATAATGCTGGGTCCAAAATATACATTGCGAGTAAACTTATTAATAAAAATAAAATCAATATATGTATTACATATATTATATTTTTGATATCGAAGACTATCGCAGTTGTTTGACATTATAAATAAGATAAAAACGAATTTGCTGCTCTTAATTTATAATCTACGTAGTAACAGCAGCAGTTTGTCGCCTACCCGCAGATGACGATTGGCAGCACTTTAGTCTACCCTGGACAACGGCGATTGCAAAATCGCCGAAACGTCGGATGTTAAAAACTTCTAGCGGTAAATTCGTTGTTATCTTATTTGTAATCTTTTATTTTTATATTATATATACAATCTTGGTGGGGGTGGCGTGGGGAGGGGGAGAGGGCGACGATGTGAACAAGGCGGGGTAGGGGATGGAAACCGAGCAACGCTGAGTGTTATCCAGTTAGTAGTCAATAAAATTAAACAATGTAAACAATACAATTGAGTTTTCAAAATAATCATAATAAAAATAAAACGAAAATGTCAAATGGAAATCATTTCAAAGTAATAAATTAGGTCACCTTTAATTATTTTCGTCGTCAAAGTTAAAAGCTTCCTTTTTAGTTAGCTTCTTCTTGGGAGCGACCTTGAATGAATTATCTTCTAGGTTCTTAATTGAATGTGCCGGCATTGGGAACAGTTTAAAGTTCAAGAAGCTGTTTTAGTACCAAATTAGGCTTATTTTAGATAGGACTATCTCATACCTAAGCCAAGAGTTGTGGGAAAGTCTGTCGGCGTTTATCTCGCACCTTGATATATTATTTTTGGTTTATAATAAACATTCCGCCATAAACTAGGCTGCCGTCGCTTGAATATTTGCGAACAGCTTGAAAATTGGTGGAATATTAGTCCACACTAGTTTGTTTCTCTTCTTTATTGTGAAATTTCATAATGGGGGGTTTATTATCATACGACAATCTCTTCCAACCAACCCTACTATGGAGTGTTTGTATGTATATGTGCGAGTAACATTTGTGTAAATGTTTATCTTGTTAGGATTAGTAATTGTTCTTAAGGCATAGTTCTGTAATACGAAACAATATACAGCAACCAATAGTAACAATATATTTAAATATAAAAAAGACTATTTGGTATTCTTATATATAAAAAACATATATACAATCTTAAAAGTGCCAACAATTACATAATATAGGTTTGCTAATGGCGCGGTCCCACGGCCCGTTAGCTGCCAGGCCGCGCCAAACGTTGCCATGCTTGCCGTGGGTGGGCGCGGCCAGTGCCGGGCGTTCCCACGGCGCGCGGCGTGCGTCGGCCAGATGCAGAATATCTTTCGTTCGACCACTCCATCATGTGCCCGCAGATACGTACGGTCATAAACGAAATGAATGGTGAATGAATGGGGGATGAATGAGTGAGAACCGACGCACGTGCCCAAGGCCGTCGTTGGGACGGGCGCATTTTCGCCGCGCCGCGCCGCGCCTTTGAACTTACCGACTCCCGACGGATCGGACAACCAGCCACACACCAGCGCAAGCGCGACGGTTCCCACGACCTCTAGGCTTGGCGTGGCGTGGTTTGGCCTGCGAGAGAGCGCGCCGTGGGAACGCGGCTTAAGGGAATGACTAAAAAGATACAGGACACTAGGATAGACAGACACACAGACGTACAGATGTTGCCTTTTATATTTAATGGTATACTGCAACTTGCCGATAGTGTCCGAGTTTCGGTCACCTTCTGTTGAAGCTTCAATATTTCTATATCTCTGACGACTTCACTTCTGATATAGATCTTTCATGATTTGAAATTTTATCGACTTTATTTCCTTTATCACCAGGTACGTTCAGCAGACTACGAACTCTCCTGTTGATATGCGAGTCGGGATTCACACCGGTGCTGTACTTGCGGGCGTTTTGGGACAACGGCAGTGGCAATTTGATGTTTATTCAAAGGATGTCGAGCTGGCAAACAAAATGGAAAGCAGCGGTATGGCCGGGTAAGTTTTGAAGTCAAATTGTAGTAACAGAAACTATGTGCAAATTACATAACCTACCTTTGGATATTTTGGAAAGGATCTGGCCGAGCGACATTTTCATACTTATGAGATATTATAACTTAATTTTCTTCTTCTTAAATTATTTATTATATTAATGTAAAAACCATTAAAAAGGATTCAGATGAAATAAATATATCGAAAATTCTATGATAATGAGGAGTAAATTAGATTTTTCTAACTTGGATCAGTACTTCATTAACCCTCCAACCGCAGGCGACGCGTACGTGCACGTTCATCGCTTTCAATACGGTTCCGCAGTTGCATATAATCTCTGCGCTACTTCCCCGTCGAATCTTTTACCGTTGCTCTGCAACAGTAAAAGACAGTAAAAAAATCGTGCAGCTTGGGCCACAAGATCCATTTTGTTCTCGGATCGGCTCAATTCACGATTCAGCTCCTATTCAGAAGCCTCCTCGAGTGGAAGGCTACCCCGGGTAAGACTCCCGTGTCTCAGGCCTCAGAGCTGGTGGACCGGTTTCTCCCGGCGGGATTGCATCCCGGCGCCACTGGGCGGTTTGCGCACCGGTCGGCGAATCCAATCGGTTGTGCAATCTGACTAATTGCTGAAGGGGTCTGGAGACTATGGAAATACACTGTTTCCTAAGCAGCGGGCGTGGATGTTGACCTGTTGTCATGCCACTCTTGAAATGACGTGGGGCCACTCGATCCCGTGTGGCACTACGGGCAAAGAACGCCTCGATCCGCGTTAAATTCTAACTGAATTACCGCTGTAATACAACTGGTAGAGGACACGTTAGCGACTTCAGACCCGTAACCAGTTGGGAGGACGGAGGTATCCTTAAGGTTAATTCCAGACCGAGATATTCCGCCAAAACTAGTAGTTAAGGGGTGAGGCTGCCCGCTGGGTACCTTTCCCGGTGCCTCGCCGTAAGGCGTCGGTCTCTAACGGGTTGCTGGTGAACTAGACAGTCGATTGTTTTGTCCCCAAGTCTTCTACGCTCATCCCACTGCTGAAAGAACGATCCATATCGTTACACCAGCCAGGGGTAACGGGTTCGCCCGTTGTAGTCGACACCGCCCTACTGTTGCTCTGTAACATCGAGAGTCGCATTTTCCACGTTCTCAAGTCGCACGCCTGACGGGAACAGACAAGTTTACGACCTGTATAATTAAATTACCCGGCGATTTTATATAAAAAATAGGAAAATCGGCCCCGGTTGGAGGATTAAAGAAACAATATTGTTATAATTTCCAAAGGAGTGTGTAAAGGTGTGCATAAAGAATTATGTTCGTTAATTAATTTACGCATTTCCAATGCGTAAATTAGAGAGTTATGAAGTTGTGCAATAAAGAATTTCTATCTAACTTCCACTCCAATATAATAATTTGCGAAATGAAGCTTTTGCCGGGTTTTATAGCTAGATTTACTCGTAGCTGTGGTTTCCTCCTAAATATAGACTGTGCAGTGCATTCCTTTTAGAACAAATTAAATCCCGGGTCTGGGAAATGTTTGCCATCGGTCGAAGTTGTACGTTTCACATCGCCCAAGCCGAGTTCAACTTTGGTTCGCTTCGTAGAACTTTAACGGGCATCGAAAGGTGATATAAGAATAAATAAGATGGTCCCTCGCTTGTACGAAAAATATGTCCAAATAAAACTAGTGCCGAAGCGGAATAAACATGTTCCTGCCAGTTATTTTTCTTCATAATGACTTCAATGAAAACAAAATATATTAGGTACACGTACTGAGAATAAAATATATACGTACGCTTCTCAAATAACCCCTAACCAAAATAATGATCAAGCAAGGACACGATATCGTAAAGACGCTATGCTATGCTTGATAATATCTGGAGCAAAACTCCGTAAATCCATTGCAGGCACGTCACAAGTCGTTGCGTTTCGGGTAGTGATATACTCGGTGCATTTCTGGAGCAGTCTGACTACCAAAACGCAAAAGCCGTCAGTTGTCTTGCTAGAATGTAGCCGTTTACTTATCGATAGTAAAAGACGTCATTATCGCACGATATTATGAGACGTATCGGACATATCCTATACATATCGGATTTTGACAGTCTGTCCAATAAAACATTCCGTGTGTGAAGTATTGAAGAAATTCTACTTTTATTTGTATGCCATTATGTATGGAATATGACATCGTTCAAATGTCCGCTGCGGCTTCGCACGGTACTACGAATCCGAGAGGTCCAATTTTCAATGACTGCCATAGTATCCGACTGAATTTGAGCGATGACTTGGGTTTTGTTGACTTTGAGGGTATTGGTCGATTGCGACTTATTGGAATAAATCTGCGACTTCAGAAAATCCCACAAGAAAAGTCTAGAGGGGTCAAATCGCACGATCTTGGTGGCGAATTCACGCCACCTCCAAGAGATAACTATGCACTAACGAACACTCATTTCGATAATAACATTTTAAAGTGCTGCTCAATTGTGTAACTTGCCATGGTGATTTGGCATCAGCGACTGAATAATAAACAACAGCGGTCACCACAGACTGTCAACATCGACCCGCCCTTATTCGAATACTCTATATAATGTCAATATTTATGTCCCTAACAATAATGCGTATATAACAGTGAACAATATTCATAACATGATAACATTGCCTGTCATCCTGCTACTTTCTATGGAGTGGCGATTATTACAAACAAATCGACGGAGTAGCAATGGGATACCCTGTATCGCCGATAGTTAGCGACTTATATATGGAACATTTTGAGGAATTAGCCATAAAAACCTCCAAAATTAAGACCAGTCTTGGCTTCGCTACGTGGATGATACCTTCTGCATCCTAAAAGGCAACATTCAAACGGTGAATGAATTCCTGGGTCATCTAAACTCCATACACCCAAAAATCAGATTCATATATGAAGTAGAGAAGGACGGCTCCCTACCATTTTTGGATGTCAAAGTGACGAGGAGAAGTGACAATACTCTCGGACATACGGTATATCGGAAGCCCACACATACGGACAGATATTTACATGCAAGCTCACACCATCATCCCTACCATCTACGTTCAGTGCAAACGTCGCTCGTGAATCGAGCACGCGATCTATGCGACTCTGAGCATTTTCCGAAGGAGATGGAACATGTCAATGATATCCTTAGGAAAAATCGATACGGAAAATATCACGAGACACGCACACGATCTAATACAGACGAAACTCAGAAACCGAGCAGATCAAGAGCATTCTTACCATACGTCAAGGGCGTGACAGATCGAATAAATAAGATGCTAAACAGATTCGATATAAAAACGACCTTCAAACCGTCCCAAAATATAGCTCGATTTTTGAGGCCTGTAAAGGATGTAATACCACTGCAAACCCCGGGTGTGTATAAAGTCGAATGCAGTTGCGGTCTAGCCTACGTTGGACAAACGAAACGGCCCATAGCCACGCGACTGTCAGAACACATCAAAGCTGTTAAAAACGTTCAGCGAGAAAAATCGGCGATCTGCGAACATATATTGGATAGCAGAAGTAACCACTGGATGCAGTTTCAAAATCCCATTGTGCTATCCAAAGAACAATTCTACTTTCCTCGTATGATCCGGGAAGCCATTGAAATAAGAAGAACCCCGAAATTTAACAGAGACGACGGTTACAAACTCTCTTCTACGTAGAACCCTCTTCTTAAAATGTTCCCGCCGCCGAACGCCGAACGCAAAGACGTAAAACAGGGTACAGTGAGTGTTGTGTGCAAGACGGATTTTCAAAATTCCCGCGCTCCAAGCCCGGCCCCCCCGCCACCGTTATAACCTGCGCAGTGGCGGAAGCGGTATGCGGCCTACCCGCAAAAAACGGATTGACAGCTCTTCAGTCTACCCTGGACAACGGCGGCTGCAACGTCACCGAAACGTCGGGTGCTACAAATTTCACGCGGTAAATTCGTTTTCTATCCTATTAATAATATTCATAACGCTGTGTATTTACAATTAAAAAATAAAAATAAAATAAAATGTACCCATTATTAATTAAAAAAATATAAATATTAATATTGTCTACATAAAAATCTTAGAAAGGGCCTATCTTATATTCTCTTGATGATAGCTTCGAGGGTATGAGACTGATTTCGTATATTTGCTTTGATTTCGCCCCCCAACGGGTTTGTACGGATGGGCGAGATTAAAACCGTACACAGTGTTGCCAAGGATTAAAATTATCATTGGAGCGATGTTGCCTATTCAAATTTATTGTTATGGTAATGCTGGGAGAAATAGCTAGGGGTGCTTCTGAAAATCAATTACAGGTCCTCTAAACTTCTCCAAATAATCTCTTCGACAAATCTTAACTTGTTTCCTCTTCAAGCCTCCCATCATGTCAAATCATCTCACTCCCTACTCGACCTAATTTTGACGTTCTCTCGGAATAGGATTAAAGCTTTGGACGGTATACTATACCCGATATCTCTCACCGTGACTTCCTATACGTCTCATTTAAAATTCGCAGCCCTTAATTTCCTCCACGGTTTTACCTCCTTCACGGTTCCTCCTCCATTTTAAAAAAAAATATTTTTAGTATTTTAGGACATATTTGTATATTATTTTATTTTATAGTTCTGAATAAGACTTAAACTTATATTGCTTGACTATTGATGATGTCATTTTTATTTTTCACTATATTTTATATTTTTACTAACACTTTATGATAATTTTAGAATCATATTTGAGATATTTATTATATTTGCATACTTTTGACTATTGTAAACCAGTACTCTAAATTAATCCCTCTTTTTGAAAACTCTAAACTAATTAGTGAAAACTCTAAATTAATTAGTGACAACTCTAAATTAATTAGAGACAACTCTAAATTAATTTTAAACTAGTACTCTAAATTAATCCCTCTTTTTAAAAACTCTGAATTAATCCCATCTTTAATGTTTTTTTTCTAATGATACTTTATGATTTCCTAAATACTTACGCCGTAACTTAAATTCGTTTATTTAAAAAAAATAAATCTAAACGTATGTAAAGGTAAAAATAAATAAATTCGGGCACGCCTGGCTTAGTACAGGCCTAGGCCTAGTTATGCGGTGTTGACAGAGTGATCAAGATACTGCAGTGTGCTCTGTTTTTTTGCTATTGGTCCAAGAACGAATAATTATAAACCTTATGCTTTACTTTAAATAAATAAAATAAATATGAACCTAATATAGTATAACGATCTCAAGTCCATTAATTATGCTGTCTCATCCAGGATGCCAACGAAACAGCATGGATTTTGGTTAACAAATAATCGACGGCAGAAGAAACGGTTAATATGCACAATAAAATTATCATATCATGACAAACATGCTCCGAACAAAAGTATCCTTCTCAAAAATCGTTTCTGGCCATGGATTAAAAAGGACATTAAAAACCTCATGGAGGGACAGTTTAAAAACAAAGGACAAATCTGTTCTTTCTGAAGCTACATGGAATTCATTTAGGCTACTGAAAAATCGCTGTAGGCATCTTTGCCGTAATGCTAAGAAAGTATAAGCATGAGCAAATACTTGCTACTGCAAAAGGTGCATGGAATTTCCTAAATACTATTGTTGTAGGTAAATCAAGTCACAGTGTTGCGGAACCAAGTATCGATCCGTCCCGATCCGAATACCCTTGGTATTCATTTTAAACAATCGCCCTTTAAGTTTAACACCATTAATAAAGTAATTTTACTGAAGTCACCATTAATAAAGTAATTTATCACATAATCTCCAGCGGGCTCCAGCTTACATTCTAATATAATTCTCAACCTTAAATCAGGCGCATTTTCAAAGGAATCAAGAGGAAAGCATTTGGGTGTGACGACTTTAACAAAGACCTGATTTTTCCCATTTTAGAAGTAAGTCTGCCAAACACTCACTCATCTCATAAATTCTTGTCTCACTAAGTCTATTTACCGAAATATTGGTTTTTTATCCCTCTTCCAAAAACACCAGTCCCACAATTGGAAAAGAGTTAGGGCTGATATCGTTCAAGTCTATCTTTTCAAAAGTGTTGAAATACGCAGATTACTCTGAATTTATTAATTTCTTACGTATAGCAACCAGCTCGATCGCCTACAGTCTGTCTTCCGCCCAAGTCACAACACCACCACCTTTCTTGTTAAAGTCATTGATGACATTAGATACGCTGTAAATGGCATCAAACTTACCATTCTGTTTTTGATTGATTTCAGTGGCGCATTTAACTCAGTTGACTTTGAGCTTTTTCTTGAACGGCTGCGTATTCGCAATTTCTCTGCACGGGTAATTACATAGTTTGACTCCGCCTTACGTGGACGCCGCCAGTGTGTTGAAACTGCCTACGGTAAATCGGACCTGGTCGAGCTTACAGCGGACGTTCTGCGGGGTGCCGTTTTATCGCCGTTACCCTTTCCAATTTTTCAATTATAGTGATAAGTCCGCTATTTGTGCATATTTTTTAAAAACCAGTTTAATGTTCCTTATGTAATGGTATTTTTAATAAAATAAAGTTTTTCTATTCTACTCGTATGCTTTTGTTCGAGAATCCTATCGAGTAGGGTTGGATTTGGTGCTGTAGCAAATTTGACAGAAAGCCTAACACAGTTTGTGCTCATCGATTTTTAATATACTTATATACTTGGATAACAAGGAATAGAGGAAACTAATACACAACATAAAATATGTTTATAGTACAAATTACACAAGAAAATAAATTATATAATATGGTTATAGTACAGAATTGGTTCTTCGATAACTGAAACGGTGCAGCAAATCGACATTAACAGTATAAACCACTGAATGAATGAAATCTTTGTTGCATTTCGGGCATTTTGCCAGATTGGCATACATTCGGCCAACTAGGCCGGCCGAACGAAAAACAAATACGGAGCCAATTGCTAATCTTCATTTCGTCAAAGCGGCATGGTTTAATGGAACATAGCGCTCACCCTAAACACAAGATCCTTATGCGGTTTTGTATTTTAGTAAATAGTATTTTTTTAAAATAATTATTCAAGGTAATATATACTAATCACTGCATTATTTCAAGATTAAAGAATTGATTTGAATTTAAAGAAACTTTAATGAGATTGATATTTTGAAGTAGCTTATTATTCCGATAAAGAATTTGATATTTTTTTCATATCACTAGGTATTATTTTATGTAAAGTGGGAATTCCACCACTTTACCAACCCAATGCAGATATAGTAATCCAACCCATGTAGGCCAAGGAGGTAGATTACCTACCCACCTACCAGAAACAACTAGTTATCATGTTTTATTTATTAAAATTATTAAGCTTCAAGCAATAAACACACATGTAGAAACTATACACCGAAGTTTATTTTTTTTATTGTATCGGATATTGGACTTCAACTGCTACCTTTCCATTTTTATTTGAAATGGTTTTACCAACTTCGGTTGGATAAGCGCATCTCTTATATATATATATATATATATATATATATATATATATATATATATATATATATATATATATATATATATATATATATATATATATATATATATATATATATATATATATATATATATATATATATATATATATATATATATATATATATATATATATATATATATATATATATATATATATATCATACCTAAAATTAAATATAAATATATTTATATACATACATAATATATTTTTATCTATTTTGTCTCTCCCTTTCACCTCACTTCCCATCCTGATTCCCCCCATTCTCAAGCGGAAACAATATAAAATTATATTGCGTTTATTTTGTATACTTTATATTCGGAATCACATTAATGGATTTTTGTCACTTTTAAATAGGTTTTTATTGCATTGTATGTAGTTCTGTTTGGTTCCAGAATAAAATAAAATAAATAAAATAAATATATATATACATATATATATATATATATATATATATATATATATATATATATATATATATATATATATATATATATATATATATATATATATATATATATATATATATATATATATATATATATATATATATATATATATATATATATATATATATATATATATATATATATATATATATATATATATATATATATATATATATATATATATATATATATATATGTATATGTATACGGGCTTCTAGTTAGAATTACTGCACGCCCCTTTTTATTCTCTAGCCATAATTTCGGGAAAGGGATAAATGTTCTTAGAAGATACTACTGCAAATTATGTTTTTGGCTCTGGATCCATTGTTGAGGTGCCTAGTTAAGTATCATTTGGCTGCTGTGTACTCCGCTTAACGTATCGGTTCGGCAAACCTTAAACAAAAATAAATACCTACGTTTGGTATTTGCTGATGAAAAGAAAGTGGTCACGGTAGTCCACTTTACCTCCCCGTGCAGTGGGTCAATTTACCCAAATCGACTCAAAACAAAAAAAAAACGTTCACGCTATGTCGTTTGAAATCCCGCATCAGTCACCTACTAAACAAAACGTTTTAAAGCTAAAATAAACGATACGAAAAACATTTGACTTAGAATAAAGATAACAATTTAGTCAGTGGAATGCTTACGATCAGCAACCACAAAAATCACGCTCTCTTAATAAAATATTTCTCAGTGCGGCGATCACGTCGCCATTTCAACATACATAGATATTACAACTGTCCAACCCCGTTTCTAACTAATGACAACAGAGGGCGACACTTAGCTCGATCGGAAAGTCACGGTGGCCACTTTACTTGACTGAACCACCTAGGCCATCCTTCCCCTAACAAGAATTGTCACTATTTTACGTTTTGCGTTTTTGTTTCTATAGAAAAGTGCACATCTCTGAGGTGACTCTGGGCTTCTTGAACGGTGCCTTCGAAGTGGAGCCAGCTCATGGAGAAAAGAGGGAGGAGTCTCTGCGGCAGGCAGGAATTAAAACATTCTTCATAACAAAGGTTTTAAAACCTGTAAGTATAGTTATTTTCATTTTTAGTATTACAAGGAACACGAATGTAATCCCAAATGATCTGATTATGCTCCCTCCTCAAGTATCACCATCTATTAATTATTATATGCACGCATACCTACACACGTATACCCTATACCGAACTTATTTACCCATATCATGTGTCACCGCTTCGATCCCTAATACTGAAGGTATATTGATTTAGTGTCGCAAAATTTATATTAAATTGATTCCATGTCAGCCGTCAGTTTAGTTTCATTACGTGCAGAAAGTTCTGATTGGCCGTCCGTTCCAGCTGGATTTGACGCTCCTCCATTGGTACAGGGATATACTTTTACACTAGTCGCCTGAGGGAGGAGGTTTCCCTTTCTATTTTTATATTGGAATGCGATATTGACGAGCCATCCCGAATACGTTTCGCCCTACAATTTTGTCCGTGGTATTCACAATATTTATTACCTTCGATATCATTTTACGTAGGGCATTGTGTATTTCTTTTATTGAATTATCGTCTACCAATCAAACCTAGATAATCAATTCCACGCCACCATTGTTTCGCCGGTGGATCTTTACTAAAGGCAATAAAATGAAGACGACTTCATTGGCGGTGGATATTCTTTTCCGTTCGAACGATACATAAAGCTTTAGTTGGCTGCTGACCATTCCTCTATCTGTTTTCAGTCATAGAGCTCACTGCAGGAATCCATACCTCATTTTTATAAAAATATGTAATGTTTATTTTTATGAGAAAAATGATTATGCATGTCCTGAATTATACCAGGTGCGACCAAAAAGTAATAATACTGATTTTGTTTAGAGAACTGTGGCAACATTGCTGTCGTCATAGTTACTCCATATTTGACTGTCATGTTCCCGCCACTAATAGTCCAAGCGGCACAACCGTGCAACCTCTTAGTCTTGAAAAGTGGTGTAATAAGTCGCACGTGTTTTGTGTCACATCATG
Source organism: Micropterix aruncella (assembly GCA_944548615.1). NCBI lineage: Eukaryota > Metazoa > Arthropoda > Insecta > Lepidoptera > Micropterigidae > Micropterix > Micropterix aruncella. The sequence continues at coordinate 18,699,512 of OX155951.1, read as the reverse complement.
GTAATGAAGTCGCGAAATATTGCGCAATGGTATTTTTATGTTAATGAGAATGCGACGACAACTGACGGTAAGCTTCAGAAGGCTTTTGGAAATGAGGTTATGTCAAGAGCTCAAACTTTTAGTTGGCGTAAAATGTTTTGTAAAGGCTGACCAAATGTTAAAGACGAACACTCGGGTTGGTTGCAAGAGATTGTCTAATGACAATAAAGTCGCAAATTGGGAAATTTCACAATAAAGAGTAGAAACAAACGAAACAAAACAAGACCGCAGTGGATGAACATCAACCTTACGGACAGACGTCAACACTGCCAGGGTGGGTGAAATCGTTACGATTCGATCGAAGATTATCTGTGACAATTTTAGAAAGACTTCGAAAATAAGTACTCCATGTCTGTTCATAGACTGCTTATATCTGGATTCTTTATCCCGATAATGCGCCTTATCATGCTGCATCGGCTGTACAGCAGTTTAGCCAATGGAGCATTTCAATATCAAAACGGATTTTAGTGTTACAACAGTCACCTTAAATTTACATCATATCTCTCCTTGTGATTTTTTAATTCCTAAGAGTCAAATTAGCGTTCAAGGCACAACAGTTTTATATGAGAGAAGATGTCTAAGAATCTGTGATAATGGTCTCCTCAATTGATTTGGGTTACCTCATTTGATTTGTCTTTGTCCTTTTGGTGTTTGCGTCTGTGCAGACGGGTAGAAGGTTCGATCTGTATTTTGATAATTAGGGATGCTCTCTTAGAGAATATGAGTGTTCTTTGAACGTAACGGAAACACTGGCAGCTTCGCCTAAGTAACTAAATAACAGAAGACTGCAGGTGCCCACCTGCAACGAGCTCTCCGACTACTATCTGTCCAAGCGTGGCTTTATGTCTCGAATCGGATGCGATAAAGCAACGTCGACAATTCCGCACCATCAACTAGCTCTCGCCTCCCTTATTAGAGTTTTTAATGGGCAGTTTTGAGAGCAGCGCAAGGCTATTATCACTGTCGTTATAGGGTAGACGCTGCGGACGCTCGAAAGCTGGAAAGTCGTAAGCGCTGCTCGTAACTTTATAGACGTCTTCTTGTGGTTTCACTCCTACCAAGGGTTGGTCATGATCATAACGGAACGTTTGTCTTTGGAAGCGTCAGCTCTGATCAACGAAGTTATACTACTACAGCTATAGCAAATTTAAAGACACCTACACAGAAATGCAAGCACACATACATGACATGAAAAAAAGGTTAATAAAATAAAATAATATCTGAAACCTATATTCTCAACTAGAATAGATTTTCCCGCAATATTCAGCGATAACTTTAATAATCGTTTTGAAATGGAGCGCAATAGTCAGAAATGGTAATTTCGTTGCTGCAAGCCTGTAATTTCCTACATCTCATTTGCATCGGACTAGCTTCGTGTAACTTTAAATGGAAATGTGTAATTCGGACGAATGAACGAATTACATTCAACTGGGATATTCACAGTGCTATTGATTACATACATACACTGAGTGTTTGAAAAATTATCGGGATAACAGTGCGAGGAAATGATTTTATTTTTATATATTATATTGTTTCTTTTGTGCTTTGATCCCATGGAAATACCATTTAGGATTTTTACCGTCAAAGTACCGTTGAAGATTTTTACCGGAAAAAAGCGATATGAACACATTTTCATTGGACGTAAATCGTTTGAATTTGAGCTCTTTCTTCAGTGTTAGGACGAGAAAATAGGGTGGGTGAAAACATCGCAGTCGCATTCCTTCAGCGTACTCATTGTAGCATGCGACTTGTGAACCGGTGACTTGTCTTGATAAATAACATATATATATATATATAAAATAACATATATATATATATATATATATATAATATATATATATATATATATATATATATATATATATGTTATTTTATATATATTATATATATATATATATATATATTATATATATATATATATATATATATATATATATATATATATATTTATATATATATATATATATATATATATATATATATATATATATATATATATATATATATATATATATATATATATATATATATATAATATATATATATATATATATATATATATATATATATATATATATATTATATATATATATATATATATATATTATTTTTTCGCTTAATTCGTCTCAATTGAAGGCATTTTGTGTTGCATAAGGATAAGCCCTATTTATGAGATATATGGATGAATAGTGATCGTTAGTCGACTGCAAAAGGACCTTTGAACTTACATTGCACCGTCGAAAGTCGTGCACATCCATCTCATTCAAACATAAGCATTTCCCAATACAAGCTGGGATTTCCTTCGCTACTTTTTAAGTAGCTTTTACTAATTTTATTTTAAATAAAAACATCATCCTATAAACGGATTTCTTTACAAACCTTATCAAATATAACTATATATATGTATATATATATATATATATATATATATATATATATATATATATATATATATATATATATATATATATATATATATATATATATATATATATATATATATATATATATATATATATATATATATATATATATATATATATATATATATATATATATATATATATATATATATATATATATATATATATATATATATTATTTTTTCAAATTGAAATTATGTTTATCACTAAATAAATGAAATGATAAAATAATGAAAGGGCACTTATCTGGTCTGTGGTGACC